>CM076576.1:39321545-39456534 GCA_034641835.2 Pinus albicaulis
TGAAATATTTTCTCCTGTTGTTAAGATGAATTCAATCAGAACTATCTTAAGTCTTGTAGCAGCGGAAGATTTACATCTTGAACAGTTAGATGTAAAGACAGCATTTCTCCATGGAGATTTGGAGGAAGAGATATACATGCAGCAACCAGAAGGATATGAGGTAAAAGGGAAAGAAAAATTGGTGTGTAGGTTAAAGAAGAGCTTGTATGGCTTAAAACAGGCTCCAAGGCAGTGGTATCTAAAATTTGACGAGTTCATGTCTGAACAAGGTTATACTAGATGTCACTCTGATCATTGTGTTTATCTAAAAAGGCAAAATGATGGCATATATATTATATTGTTATTGTATGTAGATGACATGCTTGTTGCAGGGTCTAACATGCAGGAAATAAATGTGCTCAAAAGAAAATTGGCAAATTCATTTGCAATGAAGGATTTAGGAGCTGCAAAACAAATCCTTGGTATGAGGATAACTAGAGACAGGAAAAATCGCAAATTAACACTGTCTCAGAATGAGTACATAGAGAAGGTGTTGAAAAGATTTAATATGCAGAATGCAAAACCAGTTAGTACACCTTTTGCTAGACATTTCAAACTTAGTAAGGAGATGTGCCCAAAGACCCAAGAAGACATGGATTATATGTCTAAAGTTCCATATGCATCAGCAGTTGGAAGCTTAATGTATGCAATGGTCTGCACAAGGCCTGATATTGCACATGTAGTGGGAGTTGTAAGCAGATACATAAATAATCCCGGAAAAGAACATTGGATGGTAGTAAAATGGATTCTCAGATATTTGAGAGGTACCACAAATCAAACATTATGCTTTGGTGGTTCAAACATTGCTCTACAGGGATATGTTGATGCAGATATGGCAGGTGACAGAGATAACAGGAGGAGCACTACAGGATATGTATTTACTGTAGGTGGAATAGCTGTCAGTTGGGTTTCAAAAATCCAAAGTGTTGCTGCACTTTCAACAACAGAAGCCGAGTATGTTGCTGCTACAGAGGCTAGTAAAGAAATGATTTGGTTACAAAGGTTTATGGATGAATTGGGTAAGAAGCATGATATGGGCACACTATACAGTGATAGCCAAAGTGCTATTCATATTGTTGCACTTTCAACAACAGAAGCAGAGTATGTTGCTGCTACAGAGGCTAGTAAAGAAATGATTTGGTTACAAAGGCTTATGGGTGAATTGGGTAAGAAGCATGATATGGGCACGTTATACAATGATAGCCAAAGTGCCATTCATCTTTCAAAGAACTCAGCATTTCATTCCAGGACTAAACACATACATCTCAAGTACCATTTCATACGGTCAGTATTGGAAGATGGAGAGTTGAAGCTGGAAAAGATACACACTAGCCAGAATCCTGCAGATATGCTAACAAAAGTTGTAACCAAGGAGAAACTGAGAATGTGCTCGGTTTCAATTGGTCTTCAAGGATGACGATGAAGATGAGAAACAACCAGGTCCAAAGAGGAGTCATTGTCCAGCAAATGAAGCAGCGGTGGAGTTGCTACAATCAGTCTCCAAGTGGGAGATTGTTGGGTGTGGAGCCTGATTATCTTGTTTACTTTGTATCACAACATTGGACCCCTGTACCTTAAAAGGGGCGGCAACGCCGCCCGTAATTAATCGTTGCCGTGGGGGGTCCAGGGGGGCGGCAGCGCTTTTCGGAGCCCCCCCCTGGCGGGGGTTTCGGGGGCAGCGCCCCCAAAGCTAAAAACAGATGTAGAATTGCCTTGTAAAAGTATAGTAATTTCTAGTCAATATGGGCCGTTCATTAGGCAAATGATCTGACGGTAGAAGTTATGTTTAGATTAGGGTTTTTTTGCCCTAGAAGGCAACCCCTCGCTTTTATGAGGGAATTGTATTGCGGCTGCGCATTGTATGTGTATTCTCGGAGCGAGAAACAGAGAGGGCGCGAGAGAGAACAAAGGATATTACAACGGATCTGCTGTAGGTTTTGTCTCTTCATTTTTCTGGATAATAGAAAGGAAGGACTGGCTGTTCGGGGTGGACGTAGCCCAAACTGGGTGAACCACGTATATCTGTGTCTCTCTGGTTTTATGTGTTTTGTGTGCTTGTATTTTCCACATATTGCATTGCTCTGCAATATTTAATTTTCTAACAAAATTTAGTTACCCCCCACCCAAAAGGGGAGGCATGTAAAGAGGGTTAGATTTCCCCCAGGCATAGACGAAATCATGGATTGTCCACTCAAGGGTAGAACTGCAGAAATCGTAGATGAAGAGTAGGGGATATATGATTCAATCAAAACAACCATTTGACCAATAGTGATTGTAGGTCGAACAACAGGTTGAGACGTGACAACCACATTTGAAACGAATGGGTCGGAAGATGGCGGAATACCCATTGACCAAACGGGATTTGGGAATAAAGGTGTACCATCGGAAGCTCCAGAAATAAGGTTTCCCAAAGAGGTGTAACTATGCGGAAGTGTAGATGCAACCTCACTGAAAGGTATTTCGGTCCCACTGCCCGAATCGTGAGGTGTGGAACTGAACAACACACCCTTATTTATTTATTTTTTGTCAATTATAAAAGTAATTTCCCACGAAAACATTTTACCTGTGTAGTTCTCGAGCCTCATTATTTCTTGGTAAATTATGATATTTTCTCCTCTTTCTTCTTTGATCTTGTTTTGAAATGTCATCATGGCTAAATCATTGAATTCTCCTCATCCCTCTCCTGATGGATCACAAGGTCCTCCTCTTGAGATCCCTCAGTTTCCAGTTGGGCCCCTTGAGTCGCTAGTTCTATTGTCAAGATAAGTCCCCTTTGCAGACAAAGGCTGTCTCTCTAGCCCTAGAGTGGGTCTAACAACATCAAATAATTTCTAATGCAAATATTTCTTAACTAACATGTACAATGCGACAAGAAAAGAGATGGAAGTACATTTTTCCCAACGCTACATTTGAATCCGTTGATGATGACCTTGATCCATGATCCTTTTAGGCTCAATCCCTGCTATTGATGGCATGAGAATACTTGCGGATGATCAAGAGGAAAAAAAAAATTAATACAATACATAATAATAGTAAACATTAGCTATCTAGTAGATCAAGGAGTACCATAATATTTGCATAAACAATTATACAAATATAGAAAGAAAACATCAGATGTTTATTGATAAATATAGAAGGAAGAGCTTACAACCCATGCCTTGATGTTTGAGGCCTCCTTTGGTGAAAATATGAGTCCTTCACCGAAGCTCTAAAGCATTCCTTCTCCCAAACACTTAGGCGTTATCACAATGCTAGAATGTAAGGGAACAAGAGTTCAGACTAGCGCAAAAATGACCAACTAAGAATTAAAATTGTTGGGATGAGGGATGCAAATTTAAAAGAAGGGAGAAGAGGTTGGGAGCCCATGAAAGGAGGAGGAAGACTCACTTTCTAAGGGACAAACCCCCATGGATGAGATCAAAGCTCTAAAATCAAAGAGCTCGACTCTATCACCACCGTTTAAAAACCAACTCGCTGCCATGGAACTTCTAGAGGTCGAAGCTTCTCCTCCATTTGAGGAAACACTTCGAGGAAGGGATAAATGTGGTTTTCCATGAAATAAGAGTGTTGGCAGTGCTAAGCAAGAACTATGAATATGACATCAGCGCGAGCATGACACCAGGAAAAGCGTTGATCGAGGAAACTAAGAATTTGACCAAGTTTCTTCAGTAATATTCCAAGGTAGTTTTCTTTGTATCTTTAGGGGATGTCTTAACATATTTCTTCACAATGGAAACATTGCACATGATTTTTCATGGGGCATTTCAGGACTAGGGATGGGAAAATGACCATGGTGACAAATTACTGTGTAACAACAACTTACATCAAAATACAATTCCTTTTTTCATCCAAGTTTCAACCCTTTAAAAATCTTATTACAACATATTTATAAAAATATATTGAACTAGATTCAGATTCAAAAATAGTAATTGATTACAATAGTAATATCTGCTAAAGATACATATATTTCAGAAATACAACAAGAAAATAGGAAACATAGACAAAATATGTTGCGCTATTGAAATTTTGGAGGAAATTTGTTCCTGACTGTAGCTATTTTCCTACTCTTCTTGTTTATCTGTTGCCAAAATTTTAGATCTCTTGATGTGCTTACTCAATCAATTCTAGTAACTTGTCCCACCTTTCTTCACTCGTGATAGAATAATTTACCATATTCCTGAATCTTTCATCTACCTCTGTGTAAGTTTTAAAAGTTGTTTTGTTGAAAAAAAGGTGGTGGATCTCATGTTTAAAATGGAGATTGAATAGAATACCTTACAAAAATTCTTCTCCATTGATAGCTCACTTTTACTTAGCAAATTTGGAAACGTCTTTGGAAATGTTGCATAACTGCTCTTGATAATTTTCTACTAGGGTCAATTTCCCAGTAGAACAAACTTTTTAAATTTATCAGCAATTTTTTTATCAATGTGGGTCTTCTCAGAAATATGCATAATGGATAATCGGTGGATGTGGAATTTAATTCCACATCCAATGAGTGTCACACTTGAAATTTGAGTAAAATTACAAGGATATAATACAAAAATAAAATTAAAAAAAGTAGTTTTTTGTAATATCCCCAAATGGGAGAATGCAGTAATACTGAAACACAATATAATAACTGCAGCAAAGTAAATAGTAAATCTATATACACATCAGAATGAAAAATAATAGTGTAGAAATTATATGCACTAAGAATGCATATGTCCAAGATCCACCTAATCTCACACTATTTAACTTTATGCAAGATACTGAATCTATTCCACTTGTTAATCTTTTGCGGAAAATTTAATTGCACACACATGTGAAGCATAAACAAAAATATTCAATCGCACATAACACGGTTTTTAACAGGGAAAGCCTGAAGCTGAAAACCCCAACTATATATTATGTAACATGGAGATCATATGACAATCTCATACAAACATACAAAGCTTATCACAAGCTCTCAGTAAAGTACAATTGTCATACACTAATCAGGCCCAATCTTGCAAATCCATGCACCGATCTTTGCCACTGTAGCACCTCCGAGCAATCCTGGCGATTCTGAGAACCACTTCAATGTAATCCCACTCATTTACTACTTGATTATCATTGGAAAATCCAATGTATATGTAGATTCAATTCATGCATCACTAGTAGTCACAACAGATAGTCTATCTTGCCCTTTCACCTATCTCTCCACTAGTCTCCACTGAAACTGCCATGCACTGTAGTTAACTGATGTATTGTTCAGTTGATTAATGAGTTATTATTTGTGAATTAATTAAATAATTAATTCACTCCACTCTCACTAGTGTATCATTAAGTTAGATTAGATACGACTAGCTCAACTGAGTCTAACTGAGTTAAACTGAATACAACTCCATAACTACTTCTTCCAATTGTGTCATAACTCTGCTACTTGAGTTCTAACTGAGTCCTCCATGCATTAGCTCTAGTAAACCATTAGGAATACTGTAATTCCTTCTGTCAGCTGCTGTGCCACATCTGTCCACTAAACTAAAGTGCTCCAAGAGAATAAGTTTTTGTTTAAAGTCTGATTATTATTAAGAGCTAATAATAATCGACATGCATCTATTTTTAGATTGACGATCTATAAATAGACTTTGCCCAATATTCTAAAAATAGAATTTCATCTATTTTTCACATTTGACCAACCATATACAAATAGCCTCTTGCTACATATAGAATATGCTCACCATGTCTAAAAATATACATACACCTAAAAATACCCTATGTGGGCCCCACCTAGTTTAGGTGATTATTTTCCAACTAGGATCAAGGATGATGTTTCAGGATGCCTCCTTCACTGTTTCTTGTTGCAAACTTCAACACTCCCTCTCAACAAGAAAGGAATGTATTTTCATGCGACATGCAACTCCATGCATTTGCCTTGCAACCTTTGCAAGCACCCTGCAACTCCATGCATCTGCTCTGCAACTCTTGCTGCAACACTTCCGAAACTGAAAAGGCTCCAAAAAACTCAATCAGTATAATGCATCTGTCATCAAAGTATTTGAATTCTACTTAATTATTGCAAATATCTTCAGGAACCACTGCGCTGTTGAACTCTGCACCCATGCACTCTGCACTTGCTGTCAAATCTGAACCGTGCTCCAGTATCCGACATTGTCACTTTGATCTGCCTACATCAATCCAACTGATCATGGTAGTGCTGCTCTGTGGGCACCTCATAGCCAGGTTCAATTCATGAGATCCACACCATCTCAATGAATCCTGCCCAGAAATCTCCTCTTGGGATTACTCATGCATGTCGCCCCACCTCTCACTTGGTGGTATAGCTGCATGCACTCCCTTTGCCCATTTGGCACAAAATTTCTCTGCATGAGTGGTTTCTCCCACTCCATGATCCTCATTTTGTGGTTTCTCCACATCCTGAGGTTCACTCTTATCTGCATGCAAATCCTACTCCCTCTCAAGCTTCAATTGCATTTCTTTCTTGCACTTCCCAACAGTAGGAAGCTCCGTAGAAATCCCATCTACTTCAAGTCTGTAGAGATTCTTAGCTTGAATCCCAACCTTCTTGACTCGTCCTATTGCTTTGTACCGAAGGAAAAATTTTCCTTCAATAAAGACAACATCATAGCCTTTATCCTCTAACATTGCGACTGAGATTAAATTCTTCTTTAAACCTGGAACATGCACAACATCTTGTAAAAGAATGAGTTTACTTGACTCCATCTGAAAGGTAATGGTACCAATGCTGGTCACACTGTATCATCCATTGTCACCCAACTCAACATGCAACTGGAGATCTTTCTCCACCAAGTCACTAAAAAGGTTCACATCTCTTGTCATGTGAAAGGAAGCACCACTATCAAAGTACCACTTGGATCCCAATGCAATAGACACCATGCATGCGATCAATGAGAAGTCAAGCTCAAATTGTGAGGCAAGAGCCTCACCAGCTGCAGCTGCAGCAGCCTGTTTGTTCTTCTTATTTTGTGGAAAATTTGTGGCGAAATTCCCATGTTCGAGACAGTGAAAACACTTCACTTTGGACATGTCACACTCTTTGCCATCTTCACCGGCCTTAGATATAGAATGGATTTTCTTCCCCTTCTTCTTCTTTTCCTTGGAAACCAAAGTGCAATCCTCTTCATCATCATGATTTGATGAGAGCCATCCTTGGTACTTTGCCTTATCTCCTCCTGCATAAGATTCGACCAAAGTCGCTCCCAACCCGACAGTTTCTCCCATCCATTGACAGAGTCTTCGTAGCTATGCCAACTCTTCGGAAGCCCAAGGAGAGCCAAGCTCACCAATTAATCATCATCAACACTAAATCCTACACTCCCAATCTAATCCCCTCAATGGACAAACTTTTTCAAGTATACCAGAATAGTGTCATTCTTCTCCATTTTTATTTTTCTGAGCTTGTCTTTAAGCACCAACTTCCTCTGGTCGCTTCTGCTTTGGAAAAAATCTGTCAAAGCCTTCTAAATAGCATATGGAGTGGCTTTCCCATGAAGGCTTGAGATAATATGGTCTCTCACACCTTCCAACAAAATCCTCCTCGTCCTTGCTACTTTCTTTTTCCATGCATCAAGTACTGCAGCATCCGCCGAAGTGGGCTTAGGAACATCTCTCTCGATGAATTCATTCAAGCCATTATCTTCAAGCACCACCTCCATCTTGTCCTTCAAGGCTATGTAGTTATAGTTTCCCTCAAGTGCATACTCCAACCGCAACCCATTGAAAGACATTTCAATGTATGCTCAACTGTCACACCAAGAAACTCCTGCAGCAAATTCGAATTGTTTACCAGCACAAATTCACTTCACAATTGCAATCTTCAATCAACAATGCTCCGATACCATGTAGAAATTATATGCACTAATCATGCATATGTCCAAGATCCACCTGATCTCACACTATTTAAATTTATGCAAGATACTGAATCTATTACACTTGTTAATCTTTTGTGGAAAATTTAATTTCACACACATGTTGAGCATAAACAAAAATTATCATTTGCACATAACACAGTTTTTAACCGGGAAAGCCTGAAGCTGAAAACCCCAACTATATATTATGTAACATGGAGATCATATAAAAATATCATACAAACATACAAAGCTTATCACAAGCTCTCAGTACAGTACAATCGTCATACACTATACAAGCCTAATCTTGCAAATCCATGCACCGATCTTTGCCACCTGCTAGCCTGCCTCCACTGCGCAATCCCTACTGATTACAAAGACCAATTCAATGTAATCCCACTCTCATTGACTACATTATTATCATTGGAAACTCCAATGTATATGTAGATGTAATTCATGCAT
The DNA here is from genome assembly GCA_034641835.2 of Pinus albicaulis. Lineage (NCBI taxonomy): Eukaryota > Viridiplantae > Streptophyta > Pinopsida > Pinales > Pinaceae > Pinus > Pinus albicaulis. Next base: position 39,329,897 of record CM076576.1, read on the forward strand.
CACTAGTAGTCACAATAGATAGTCTATCTTGCCCTTTCACCTATCTCTCCACTGGTCTCCACTGAAACTGCCATGCACTGTAGTTAACTGATGTATTGTTCAGTTGATTAATGAGTTATTATTTGTGAATTAATTAACTAATTAATTCACTCCACTCTCACTAGTGTATCATTCTGTTAGATTAGATACAACTAGCTCAACTGAGTCTAACTGAGTTAAAATGAATACAACTCCATAACTACTTCTTCCAATTGTGTCATAAGTCTGCCACTTGAGTTCTAACTAAGTCCTCCATGCGTTAGCTCCAGTAAATCCTTAGGAATAACATCATTCCTTCTGTCATCTACTGTGCCACATCTGTGCACTAAAATGAAGTGCTCCAAGAGAATAAGTTGTTGTTTAGAGTCTGATTATTATTAAGAGCTAATAATAATTGACATGCATCTATTTTTAGATTGACGATCTATAAATAGACTTTGCCCAATATTCTAAAAATAGAATTTCATCTATTTTTCACATTTGACCAACCATCTACAAATAGCCTCCTGCTACATATAGAATATGCTCACCAGGTCTAAAAATAGACATACACCTAAAAATAGCCTGTGTGGGCCCCACCTAGTTTAGGTGATTATTTTCCAACTAGGATCAAGGATGATGTTTCAGGGTGCCTCCTTCATTGTTTCTTGTTGAAAAATTCAACAAATAGCTGAGCCATTTTATTATATTTGATGTGAAAAAGAAAATACAACAGTGCTTAAAATATGAGGCACTCAAGCCAAAGGGATGGACTGGAATGACCTTGCAATGATCTCACAAGAGGGACTGCGTAACTGCTAAACTGATGGAAGGTAAATTGCACTATCCCTGTTGCAAATATTGGGCCTAATGTTATGTGGAATTCTGAATTAAAGATAAATCATTCTTCCCTAGACAGGTGCTAATCTAGAACAATAGGTCAAAGACTTTACGACTATCTTTCCTAACTGTAAAAAAACACACAGAATGAAACAAGAAGCTTTCTTGGAGTCCAAGCGTTTCCAAAATCTCCTTCTGTCGCTTTTTCTGTAGCTTCAAATTCTAGCCGGCTGTGCAAAATATTTCCTGCAAGAATGAACACTAAACATCAAGAGATAGCAATAATACAAATGTCTATTCAAGTTATTTAGCTAAATCGATAAAGCATAAACCATATACATCAAATAAGAAATCATGATATGGAAAATCAAAGCTTATACAGATGCATTTAGGGAAAAAGAAGCAGTAATCTTTATTAATGATAGAAGGGGAGGTTGCAACCTTATGATTGATTTAGTGTCACCATCTCCAGTAGCATCCCAACCTCATCACAATGCAGATATCTCCAGCAATATGTCACTCAAATCAACTCCTCAATTGAAATTCCACCATAATTTTTCTACTCAAATTCTTCCTTATAAAACACTAAGATCTGTGCTCAATTTATAGAGGAGCTGAAGGTATTTTTACAGTCAATGACTTTCCAATAATAGGCAAGACATGTTACCAATCTTGTAGATGTTAAATGGACACATAAATTCAAATTTTGACACATGTGAACTCTTCTAGAAGGCATTGGCCAAGTGGAGATTCTGAAACAATGAGAATTTCGCTCGCAATGTGACCAACACACCCGTGGATGTCAGGAAGTGCTTTACAGAGCAGCCTTGCATGGGACTACCTGCATATGTAACACACTTAGTCCCTTTAGAGGCATCGATGATGAGCTCTCAACTGATATATTATAAACTTCAAATGTTGGAAACTTTTGTAGATGAAAGTCTTGAATGATTTGTCTTGTTCTTTGTCTTAGGGCATATAACAACTGAAATGATAGGGGATGATAAACCCTATTCATTCGTCTTGGATAAGATGCCCAGTTAACCAGGTCATTGGGAATGGTGCCCAAATTGACCTATAACAACTACAACTACCTGAAAGATAGAAATTCAGATCTAAGTAGAATGGGAGCTCTGATGATGCTGAAAATGTGGATCAGGGCTCAATGATGGATTCCCAAGATAACCCAGAAAGAGTTTCTTAGATCTATCAATATAATAAAATCACCCTCTTAGGGCTTCATATATATGCTGCTTGGAATGCATATCTGAAGCTAGATCTGATGATAAGATGGCTACAAATATTCACAATCATATCTATGGAAGAAGGGCTGATCCCTTTTCTGGATCCTTGGGCTAAAAGCTCAAGATCTAGCTCCTCCAATATCCTCCACTGAAAGTAGTTGCTGGATGAATAAAAACTTCAGAAAACTGCGCTATCAAAGAGGGAGGCTCAATATCCTACTGCTAGATGTGTCAAATCAGCTCCTGACTGATGGAAACAATAGGTCCAATGTGAGGAGATGATCCCTCACAATATTTCTAGTTGAATTACTGGAAACTTCCTTCCTCAAATAGATCTAGAAGACTGGACTACGCAATATTTGAAGGGATTGCTCCTACATGGAGGTAAAACCCAATGGCCTGAATGCCAAGTATAGATATACTGCTCCTGGAAGGCTAAATGTGAAGAAAAATGTGGTAGGATGAATCCTCCACTGGTTTCCTAGCTGAATGTTAGAAACAACCTCCTGAAGATGGAACCAATGCCTGATAAGGAATGAAGTACAATCCTCTTCCTTATAGATCAATTAAATAAAGAGGTGGGATTCCCGCTCGGGAACACCCTGTGCTAAAAACACTGCAAACTTTGCTAAACAACCCAAACCTACATAGAAATGTCATCAGACAAATATAGATCTAAACATATCAAGAAATGAATAATCCAAATCATGCCCTCCAATGTGCCTTCACCTTCATTATATAGATATGAGCCTTCCATAACCTAGGCCCACTCCAAAACTGCGTTGTACATGTGGAAAAAAGTCTCCATGGTTGACTGCGCTGTTGATCCATGTCCTCCATCATGTTCACATGGGGTGATTACCCTCTCCATCATGTGTGCATTAAATGCATCACTTCCTCCACTATCTTATCATAAGTGCTTTATGATCTTCCTTGAATGCACTATGATCTCAGTTGACCTTATCAAATATCCTCATGATTTTACATTTAAGATCCATGATCTTATTTGACTATTTCATCCTTCATAATCTATCTCATAAATCCATTAATGAATCTGCCCCACTACTCCATGATTTTAGATCTAGATCTACAATATCCACATACACACATAAAAAGTGGATTTTATTCATCTTTTGAGGATTATGGGTCCCTCCACCCTTTTATTTACTTAATTAATTAAGTTTATCAAGAACTCTAATATTCCAAATATCATGTGAAAATTTGGGAATATTATTATTATTATTTTTTAAAATTTTATTTTCCCTCCTAAATATTTACATGTAACTCTTTTTAAATTTAAAAGATTTTCATTGGTTTACATATTATGTATGTGAAAATTTCATGGGCATTTTTAGGATGAAATTTCCTCTAATGTCAACTCCTCAAGTTCATCTCTGGCCTTGGAGTTAAGCATTATAATAATTTTTTGTGCCTCCTCTAGCTTATGCTCAATATCAATCTTGGTGTTTTCCATTGCTTATTTAACTCTCTACACCATATTTTCTTGTTCAAAAATGATTTGAATGGATGGCCACAAATATGTAATATTATCATTAATATTTTTCCAAGTGTTGGGTTTAACTTCTGTCAACATCTGAATTGTGAAGGATTGATCTTAATATTTTTTAATTTGCTGCGTTTGTTTAAAATTCTTCTGTACCTTTTCCAAATAATAATTGTCTAACTTTATTTTGTTTACCTCCAACCTGGTGAGTGCTTATGACAACTTATCTTTTTCTTTATTTTTCAACGATAACTCCCCTAAAGCTTTGGTTAACTTCTCTGAGGAATCTGAAGTTGATCGCTTCTGCTGATGTATCTGCTGTTGATGTGCCTGTTGCCTCCCATTATTATTTTTCTCTAAGTAATTCCTCCATGTCTTATTCCATTTTATGAATTTGAGGATTCCGCTCCACTACTATGGTGAACACCTTCTCTTTCTCCATTTCTAATTTTGTGACTTCTTTGGCTTGAGGATGTTCTGTAGATGGGAGTTTGAGCTGTTTTTTGAGTGCTTGAATATATGAATTCTTACTCTTGATTATCTCTTCTGCTGTCTTAATATCACTAGGGTCATGTCCTAGCTTAATAACCAAATATTCCAAAGAGTTAATTTTGGTGTCTTGGCTACATAAGACATTTTCTTAATCTTCATTTGTGAGTGCATATTATTCAATGAATACTGCAACTTAGAAAAATACATGGTTGAGCTGGTTAAAGATGAATATATAATTTCACTTGCTTGTTTGTGCAAATCGACCTGATCAATTGCATGAACCTTCTTTGTGTTAATTGAAAATATTGAGGCCTTTAAATCTTCAACAGTTTTGGGAGCTGATATTGTGGGCTCCAAAACTTCCATTTGAAACTGACCTTTCTCTGAATCAAAAGCATACAGTAATCTATGTTGTGTTGTGGTCGTTTTCTTCTAAAATTATGAGTATGTTGAAGCTTTGAGAGCTTCATTCTTCAATTTGATTTCTCTGTATCTTGCAAAGATACTTTGTTGCTGTGTAGGTACCTGAGATGATGATGACACATGAGATTGTGTTATGTATTTAGTATTATTGAAGGGAGTCAATGAACCTATCAAGATCACTATTTGTTGATCTTGAGTTTCCTTCTCCTTTGATGATGCCTGTGCAATATTGTCTTGTGTATGATCTAGGATGTCAATGATAATTTTATCTTGAGGGTTTATCTTCTTTCTTATTTTAAAAACTCAAAAATCCTGTGACTTTGAATTAGTAGGAGACATGATTTCTCTTATCCTCTTTGTATCTTTATCCTTTGGAACTATAGTCTGCAAAGAAGTCTGGCTGAGAAGCTGCATTTCAGCCTTCTGCAATATTTTTTCAGTCCATTCTTCGTGGTTAGCATATTTCTCAATATCAGGCCTTCTGTGTGTGGATATGGGGTGCTCTTTTGTTCAACTCTTAGCTTTGAAATTATTCCTAGAGGGTCATAGGACCATGTGAAGCTTGGTTTAAATTTCATTTGTTTTAAAGTATCCTTCACTTATTTAGTTGTTGCTTTGGTATTTACTACATAGGGACCTATATGGGCCTTTAATTTGAATTGTGCCTTCTTCTTATTAGACACAAAATGCAACTCATCCATGTTCAACATCTCTGGTGTATTCTAGTGCAAAAATCTTGACTGGCACAAATACTGGCAGTCTGTATGGAGGAAGCTCTGATCCATAAATCCTGTTTTCTGTATAGTTATGGTATAGTACTAGTATCTAATCTTTGACTGCTCTGTAAGGTGCAAAAATTTCTTGATTTCTGGTGAAATTCTTGGAATGACATCGCTGGAGAGAAAAAACAAATATGTCTAAAGGAACTTATCCAAAAAATATGTTTATGAATACTCATATGAGTTATTTATAACTAGAGGAGTCCAATGGATTACTGATAACGGATTACCCTTATCATCCATTTTCTGCAATGGGAACTTGAACTTGTCTTCCCGATGAAACAAATGATGAGGTATACCAAAACTGATTGGTGTTTGAAGACACCTTCAGATTTAAATTTCATAAACTGATCATGCATGATATATGATAAATCTTACTATAATTAAATATAATTGAAGGTTTTTCTCCAAATGCAAACACTGAAAAAAATCTTAAAACTGCTTCATCGACCAATTGGTCTGTATGGTATCCTAGTAAACGAATAAGCATGGAAATCACTTGTTTGACATTTCTGGAAAAATAGAAACATGATAGGGGGGATTTTTTCTGGGAAATTCATATTTATTTGGTAAAAAAACATGTGAATATGTTTTCTCACTGAGGGAAAGTAAGCTTCTTGTAAATTTATACCAATGCCTCTATAGAGAAAGGATGTAATGTGTTAGGCCTCTGTAATTTTAGCAGATTGAAAAGACTAAAGCTGCAGAGACAACATTATGAACCACTTTGGGATTCTAGGATCTAGCCCTCCTGAAACCAGAGAGGGATCTCTCTTATAAGTGCAAATATTGATTTATCTTTAAGGTTTTTCGTATGATATTAGGCTAGTTATTAAGAACAAGGGTTTTTGTTTGTTTTGGATGGTCGAGCATGATTTTTAATTGAGTGGAAAGTCCTAAAAATGAAAGAGTTTCAAAGGAGTGAAGGTGTGAACAATCAAAACAAGATTTAGCTGATAGGATAGATATGAAACAACACTTAATCCATTGGGCTATGGAGTCATAAAATGGTTTAATTGTGCAACAATTTCAAGAGTGATCCAAGGGGAAAGTCATCTATATCAAAAGATATTTTAGATTTAAATGAGGGAATGGAACATTAAAAGTGTTGAGAATGTGGAAAAAATAAATAATTTCAACAAGGATTTATCGACTTTCCAAACAAGAAAAGCCTTTTAAGCAACTGTTTAAAACCAACCAAAGGACAGGGCTAACCATAAACTTCTTTGGACAAGCTTGTATTAAAGCTAACTTATCAGACAAACAATCCAGCAATCCACATGACTACTTTCAGAAGGGATGAAAACAGATAAGAAAACAAAGTGCAAATTGAGATCAAGCAAGATACATTAAAATCTAAACCCGCTTCAACATACTCTTAGGGAAACCTTCAAAAAAACCTTTGGAGAAAGAAACTAGAAGACAGGGCAAACCATAAACTTTTCTAGTCTAACTCTACTCAGTGTGTAAAGAAAATATCATTCAAGAAATTCCTTTCAAGTTTTTCACATCAAGATAGGGACAAACCAACATTCCTTGATAATGTTTACACTTAAATTAAGTTATTATTAAAAACACAATTGGAGGAAAACAAAAAGATAAAGCTTATCAGTTAGAGAAGGGTACTGTAAATAGTAAATCCTAACTCTATGCTTGCTGTTCTTTATCAGAGAAATCGTGAAAAAAATGGCATACATGAAAGGAAAAAAATAACACAGTAATAGGTACTTCACCAATGATATAGACCAGGATCCCAAAAATCAGCTTCTATATTGATGTCAATCCAGTTACATATTTCAAGTCCAATGTTTCAGTACAACAATCATCTTCTCTTCTCAGCCTAACTTCTTTGACCACAAACAGAGCTTCAAGAACCTCTGAAAACTATTTACATGTAGAAAGTTTCGAGCACAAGTATTACATCAAAGTTCAGCAACCAACCCCTATCTCATCTTCTACAGAAGTATTTATAGAAGAATTGAGGAGGTGTAAGAATTTCTAGGGTTTAAGTATCATTAATTCCATAGTAAGTGCAACCCTCAGCCTTGAAAACCATGCGAGGCATAAGGCAGGGATGCATTCGACCTATAACTCTTTTCAATAACTCTGTTTCGGCTTTTTAAGACTTAATGGATGAGAAGATTGGCTTCAGGGCTGTTTCTTATCCTTATAATAAATTTTCTGACAATTGTAATAAGTTTCTTTTGTTGTATTAACTGTTCAGCTGTCTTTAAACAAATATATTTGAAATAGGCATTAACTATGCCTCCTGTTGATTTATTTGAGGCTGTAGGTGGCTTTTGGTAGCTGGAGAGGATTCAATTAGCCTCTGATGTGGCAGTGGAGGTTTCTCGGATTGATAGATATCATTGTTTTAACCTAAAACACAACTAATTTGCTTTTGATCTGTGTTTTAGGCCTAATTTGGCTTAATCTTTGTCTTCTAGTCTTCATACATGTCTTTAACTGTGTGGATTAGGCTTTTTTGATAGTCAAATTTATGCCGTCATCCCTAAAAACTATGTTTAAAACCTTCAAACATTGATTTCTGCTTTGATCTTATGCTGTAAAAATGATATTATTTGTCTGATTAAGGTTCACTGTGTTTTATTGCTTTTGCAGGTGCGCAGAGGGTTTTATAATGTTACCAGTGCTCATGAGGCATAGATAAATCGTAATTCTGAACCCTGCAGATTGATCTTCTTCATGAATAGTGGCCTGAGGGATCATCATCCCTGGCTTTTGATTTTCTTTTAAAATAGTTGAGAAACCTTTAAAACCTGCAAAAACACAGAAAATTTAAGAAAATCCATGAAGGAATAGGATAAGGCTACTTTGGAGGTTAGGTTTAATCGTGACCGTTGGATGAAATCAACCAATGGTCGGGATTTCTTGTTGGGGTCAACAGGGGAGTTGGTTGGATGAATGGGGGTCAGATTAAGTCCGAGCCATTGATCTGGGTTGATCAATGGCTGAGATCAATTGGGATTTTTATATTGCGAAGGGGGAAAAGTTATAGTGGAATGAAGGAAAATTTGGTGAAAAAGGGAAAAATCTTCGGCGGAAGTGAAATGGAGTTAAAAATTAAGTTTGGACGCAGGATGAATGAGAGCTACTGATCTAGGAGGATCAACGGTCGGGATTTCTTGAACGAAGTGCTGGGGGGCACAGATGATGAACAATGAATGGGGGGAAGGACTTAATCTAGACCGTTGAATGTTATGAAATGGACGGTGGAGATTTAATGATGAAGTCCTTTGGAGCAAAAGAGGAAGGGCGATGTCTCAGCGGTTGCGTTAAGGGAGAGCCGTCCGATCAAATGGATCAACGGTCGGGATTAAATGAAAAAATATATTGCGGAAAGGGTGGTAAGGTGGAAAACCATAATGGTTTTCGTGCAGATCTGAGGTGGTTTAGAAAGTTTCCCAAAACAGCGCGATATGCTTCTCTGGCCGACACGCGTATTTTTAATACCGCCCATATCGCATAATTTTTTAGCATTATCGTTCGGGTGAAAAATTACGCGATATGGGATAACAAACTTTGGATGAAGGGTGGAGAGATCTAACGGTGGGAGTGAGAGCATGATGGGATAAGATGTGCGGGCGGAAAATGGTGGGCAGGGCCAAGGTGGTTTAGATCCCGACCGTCGGATGATGGGGATGGACGGTCCAGATATGTTGATGGGGAAGGTAGGTCCCAAAGGAGTTGGGCCTATCAGGTTCAATAAGGATTGTGGGATTTGAATTATGGATGGTCCATATTACTTCTCAGGGTAAATGAAAGAAATGTGAGGCGAGGGTTTGGGTGGAGATCAGGTGCAATGTGGAATGTTGATCTACAAATATCAATAGTGGATCTTTGCTGAAGAATTACACTGTCGGGTTTTATGAAATAACAAAAAAAAGTCAGGTTTTGATCTAGACCGTAGGATCTACGAAATGGACGGTCCAAATTTGATCGCAGGATCACAAATCGGCAGAGGAAAGGGGAAAGCACAAAGGAAAACTTGCGATGTGATTACGCGTTGACCGTCAGATCAGAGGGATGATCGATGGTGGAGATTTGATCGGTGGGTGCAATGGTAAGGGCTGCGAGCGGAGCGCGATTGAATCTGAGCTGTTGGTTCTTGTGGTTTTTGATGGTTCAGATTAAATCGCGGGATCACAATCGGAGGAGGGAAAGGGAATGGACAAAAGGATTTTTGTGATACGATGGAGTATCAACCATTAGATCAAAGGATGATCGACGGTCCAGATTAAATCAGAAATCGCATTGGCGGGAGGCAATATGAAAAATGGGCACGATGTGATGAGCCGAGGGCCATTGATATTGCAAAGATCGACGACCCAAATTTGTTTTAAAACATATCGTCGGGTTTCATAAAAAAGAAAAGGAAAAAGGGTTTGGACATGTTTTTTTAATTTTTTAGCACCCGATTGCGGGGCTTTGAGTTATGTGAAGAAGGCAAAGGGATCGGGGGTTTAAAAGAAAAGGGCCTATCACAATCAGAGTTTTCAAAAGTAAAAGGTAATAAGGAAAATAGAAAACCCTGATTGCGATTGTGCGATAGGGGTTTAACTGCAGGTTACAGCTCCGATTTTATGCAGAAAAAGGAGCTGGGACTAAGGCTAAAGGGGCTTAAGGCCTTAGTGCAAAAGGACTGGTTTTTATGATTTTTGAAGGAATTTTTGAGGATTTTGAGAGTTATGATAAGGTTAAAAAAGGAGCTTTAAACCTTATCAAAGGGAATTTATGAAGGAAGTGAAGGAAAATGAGGGAAATGGAGGAATTTCATGAGGAAAAAAGGGAATGAAAATGGATGTCAATTATGAGTGAAAAGAGGGGTAAAATGATGGGAAAATGGGGGTTTTCAGCAATCTTTTTCTTCAGACAAACAATAGATTTTTTAGGTTTATGAGGGAAACAATAGTGAAGATTAACTAAAATATTGGTTAACTTCATACGACTTTAAGAACTCACAATTTGGCCAAAAAATTGTTTCTTAAAGGCTTAAAAAATGATCTAGCCACCATTTGATATGAAATTTTTTTATAGGTGGCTAACAGTGGCTCCACATGGGGATGGAACCTTCTTGAAGGTGTCAAGAAATTTAGACATGTCTTCTCTGGAAGCTGACCAATGCCTCATCCATTGGGCTGCAGCTTTCTTTCCTTTGCTGATCTTCTTTTGCTATGATACTGTTAGCAGCCATTAAAAACAATGAAATTCTATCAAAACAAGCTTTCTACCTACCCAATCCTAATGATCTAACATTTTTTCTTCTTTTAGAGTGCATTTGGATTGGAAAACTCTTTTTACAAACATTTTATTCTTTTGAAAGAAAAAAACTAGTCTATTTCTACCCTTATTTCTCCATGAAGTCAGATTAAGCAGTTGAGTTCATAGGCTTCTCTACCTAACTACTATCTGTCAGGATTAGACTGTCTGACATATTTTTATTCACTAAATTCTAAAACAGAAATTTAAAAGAAGACAAGTTAGGATTGAACAGTCTAACTTGTTGCTGATCTATGGCATAAAAACAAGCTGCACATAGACTAAAATTTCAGAAAATTAAAGCAAAATGGTGAAGGCTTCAGATCTGAAAGTTTAAGAACATTCTTCTCTTTCTTCAGCTCTGTTTTGAATTTGTTTGAGCTGTTCTCTCTTTGTTCTCTGGTTCAGGTTTTGGGCATGTTAGAACTAGTTTACTTCTATCCTTGGCTCAGGATTTCATCTAATTAGAGCCACTCATCTTTTGAAATTCATAGATTCAGATTTTTAGCTTGTTTGAACCTTTTTCTTCTATCCTAATCTACCTAACTGATAAGCCAAGATTAAGCTGTTGGGAAAATATATTTCACTAACCTATCAGCAATAAATTGAAAAATAATTAGTCATGATTAGGCTGTATGAATAATTAGGAGTGTGTTTATTAGGAGCGACATTTGAGCTTGCACACTTTTAGACTTTGTTTCTCTTTTTGGTATGGGGCTGTACCTTTCTTGTTTTTTATAATCTGCCCTCTTTTATTTTGTATTGTTTTTGTATTTTTTATTTTTCTAAATTTGAATGCAATGATGGATGTAATATTCATAATGAGAAAAAAAATAAAAGGCTTCCAAACTGATATGGTCAAGAAAAATAATGTTTGAGCATTTTTCCATTAACAGGACCCCCAAAAGTTCAGCTCCATTCAATTCTTGCAGAAAATATGCATTGTTACTAGCAGTAGAATGAATGAAATAAGGACCAAGCCATACATTATCAAATTTCCCATGCTTGCCCTTATCTTCTCTCCTGGAATCCCACTTTAACACTTTGCCACCAATGTTGAAATCGCTGGCCTTTGTCCTTCTATCAAAAAACTTCTTGATGCTTTCTTGCTTTTGTAATGCTCTGTTGTATACTTCCTCTCTGGTTTGCTGAAGATGTATGGTATGATTAATTCTTCTGATCATGTCATTGTCTTCAGACTGTACTTCTTGGATTAGCTTCATGACTGGCACTCCTAGGCTGGTTGGAAAATTTACATCTACTCCATAAGCAAGCTGGTAGGTGACATTCCAATTGATTTTTTAAGTGTTATTCTGTCAGCCCATAATGCCTGTACTAGATTTGTGTGCCAAGATTTCTTATTTTCCTCCAGCAACTTCTTGATTATGGTCACCAAACTTTTGTTTGAGGATTCTGCTAGCCCATTACCTTGAGGGTAATAAGCTTTAGAATGACCCAATGTAATATGATATTTGTGATAGAATTCAACCATATTTTTGGATCCAAATTTAGCAACATTGTCAGCGATAATCTTCCTAGGACATCCAAATCTAGATAGGATATGATTTTCAAGGAATTTTATGATGACAGAGTCATTGGTTTGCCTAGAAGGGATGGCTTCTATCCATTTGGTAAAGTAGTATGTTGCAGTGAGAATCCATCTATGTTGGGCAGATGAGGGTGGATGGATTTCCCCTATGAAGTCTAAACCCCACTGTTGAAAAGGAGCTTCAACAGTGATTGGATGCAAGGGTAAAGGAAGCAATTTTATTTTGCCTTCAAAGAGTTGGCATTTATGACAGGAAATAATCATTTTATGGAAATCATGAAAGAAGGTGGGCCAATAGTAACCAACTCTAAGGATTTTATTGGAGGTTGTTTTCCAATAGAGTTGGCCTCCACATTCTCCTTCGTGGAACTCATGCTTGATTTTCTCTGCATCATTCTCAGGCAAATATTTAAGTAATAACCCACTAGCATTTTTCCAATATAGACATTTATCTAAAATACAATAGTTAACAAATTTTAACTTTAAAAGCCTTGCCTTTGTCTTAGACAAGCCAGGAGGTGTATTCAAATTGAGTAAAACATATAAAATATTAGCATACCAAAAGGAATTCATAAAATGATCTTCAATAATGGGAGTTGAAAATTCCTCTTGTTCATCTAATGCATTTATCATGTTTATATCAGGAGCTTCAAAATTAGACTCAGCCATTAATCTTGCTAATCCTTAGTATTTAATGAGCTTAGTGGGCTTGATTTCTAAATCATATTCAAGTATCACAGCTATCCACTTTCCTCTTTTACCGTCTGGGTCCTGTGTTAGAATGTTTTTCACAACTAAATTAGGCACAAATGCAATGATGTGGGAGTGTAAAATGTAAACTCTGAAGTATTTTAAGGCTTTGAATAAAGCAAAGGCTTGTTTTTCCATGATATTATACTTCAAAGGTGCATCTCTCAATGCCTTAATAAATAATGCAATGGGCTGCTCTTGTCCCTGTGGATTTTTCTGTAATAGGACAACAACCACTGTATGTTCTGATGCAAATGAAAAAATGAAAAAATATTTTGAAAAATCAGGACTAATGAGAATTGGTGTTTTGGTTAATGCTTGTTTCACCAGTTCAAAAGATTTCTTTGCTTCCAAGGTCCATTTAACTCCTTCCTTTTTCAACATGTTTTTTATGTTTCTAAGGAGTTCAGCCAAGTTGGGTATGAACCTTTTCAAGAAATTAATCTTTCCAATGAAAGATTGAAGTTCCTTGATGTTTCTAGGATGATTGATTTGCAATATACCCTCGATCATTTTTGGGTCTATCTTTATTCCCTCTTCAGATATGATGTCTCCAAGTAGTTTACCTTCTTGTAGACCAAACATTGTTTTCTTTGGATTTAAAGATAACCCATATTTTCTGCATTTCTCAAAGACCTTTCTCAATTGTTCTAGGTGTTCTTCATCTGTTTTGGAAAAAACAGTGATATCATCAAGGTAAATAATGATGAAGTAGCCTAATTATTCCGAGAATGCAATATCCATGGCTCTCTGAAATGTAGCACCAACATTCATTAAACCAAAGGGCATTTTCACATACATGAAAGTGCCCCAAGGTGTAGTAAAGGCTGTCTTGAGTTGATCATCAAGATGTACTAAAATCTAATTATATCCTGAGAAGCCATCTAGCAAAGAAATTCTTTTAGAACCAACTACCCTTTGTAAAATATGATCCATCTTGGGTAAAGGGTAGTTGTCCTTTAATGAGGCTTTGTTTAAGTTTCTAAAGTCAATACAAAGCCTAATCTCTCCTGTTTTCTTCCTAACTAACACCAGATTAGACACCCACTCTGAATATCTAATAGGGACAATAATTCCAGCTTCATACATTTTCTTGATTTCTTTCTCAAACAAAGGTAATTGAACAAGGTTGATTTTGCGCAATTTTTGTTTAAAGGGCTTTTGGTTTTCTTTGAGGGGTATCTTGTGCTTAATTATTTCTTTGTCATAGGACTTTAGATCCTGATAAATCCATGCAAAAACATCAGAAAATTCCTTAAATAGCTCAATGTATTTTAGTTTGATGTGAGCTGGAAAATTTTTAGAAAGTTTGATCATTTTTGGTTTTAATTCACTACCTATGTTACACTCTTCTACTTCAATTTCAACGGGCTCTAGCTTTGGTTTCTTAGCAACATCATTGAAATCAAACAAATTTTCTAAGGGGACCAGACCTTTTGGAAAACTTTGGGTGTTAGATTGCAGAATTTCTAAGTCTTCTTTTCCTAAATCTGCACTAATTTCTGTGTTATGTTGAGATTTATTAGCTAATAGATTTATAACAACAATCTCTGGAGACTTTACTTCTTCATCAAGAAAATTTTCTTCAGTAGAAGAGTCATCTTCATAATTTGAATCTGAACTTGGTAGTTCAAATTCATTTCTGGACTGTAGGAAGTCTTCTATTTGTTTGCCTCCATCAAACACTTGCAAATATTTCTCATTATCAGGGATAGCTGGTTTAAATTTAATTTGGGTTGTGCATAGTTTGGTTTCATAAGGTATTAAACATGTTTTAGCAGCAAAAGCTAAACTATGGGCAAGGATATTTTGGTCTCTTGGGACAAATATAAGTTGTGATTCCTCAAATGTTCTTAGTAAGTCCATGACATCGTTTCTATAGGCTCTAAGTCTGGGGTGTTTGGCACTATATTCCCCATTCACTTGCCTAACAATCAACTCTGAATCCCCATGAACTTTTATCCTTTTGGCTCCTAATTTCTTCAATAAGTGTAGGCCTAAAAGGAGTGATTCATACTCAGCTATGTTATTCGAACATTGAAAATTTAATCTGTAGGAATGTCCTTCAGTGTGATTATTTTCAGTGTTATGTATCCAAATGCCTGCACTTGCATTGTTCTTAATGAAAGACCCATCAAAATTAATACTCCAATGAGGACTAGCTTCTAAATTACTAGTTTGGCTACTATCCTCTTTATCTTGTGTGTTTTCAGCTTGTTCTTGACAGTCAGTATTGTGTTGAAATTGTTCTAGTTCCTCATGTTCTTCATTAAGTTGAGGATTCTTCTCTTGGTTCTCAAAGTTGACAAGCAACGGATGATTGTTTTATAGCTCTAGACCTGTGATTAGTTTACAATGATTTTCTGTTTCGACACACTTTTTTGACCTTTCTGTTAAGTCGCCTTCCTTTTCTATGTCTTCCACTACATTACAGTGAGGAGTGGCCACTAAATCAGTTAATGTTTCCTGCTCATTAAATATTTCATCATTAAAAAGAATAAATGAGTCAAGGCCTATATGTATAGAATAAAGAGGAGAGTTTTATGGTCTATCTTGACTACTAACCATGTATTGCATATGATTTTCCCTATAAAGTCTTCTTGTTTGATTAAAAACAGGGATGGTAGCATATGTCATATCCATTTGCATTGTTCCTTGTAACTTAGCTCCCCAAGATCTTGAGAACAACATACCATATTTGGGGGGTACATCAGCCACTACAATATCCATTACTAAACACTTGGCTGGAATTTGTGCTTAGTTTACATAGAGGTCTTTGATCAAACCTAGGCATTTCACTCTACTGGAGTCAAAGGAGTAAAGATATTTGTATGGTCTAGTAATTTCAACACCCAGGCTCTCCATCACTGATTTTGGCATTAAGTTATGAGAGGCCCCTGAATCATGCATAGCATTGTGTAAAATTTTGTCATGAATCTTCAAACTAACATAAAAAGGAGGAACTGGTCCTTCTTGGTATTTTCCCTCAATCTTAGGACCAAATAAAAGCTCTGGTTGGTCATCATTAATATTGAAAGTGTCATTATTTTCCGTTATGTTAAAAGCCTTCAAAATTTGTGACCTATATACATCTTGGGTGGCTAATTCGGTAAGAGGAACAAAGATAAAAAATCTTGGAAATTTCCTGCTCTAAACTAAAAGGGATTGGATTTTTTACAATGCTTGTTTCAGCCTTATTAACCGCCATTTTATCAGCCAAATAAGTTTTCTGATTTCCTCTATTTACATTGGTCAACATTTTTTTAACAGGAGCACTGGCTGCTAAGGTCCGCACTCTGTTTTTTAGTCATTTGAGTGCTTTTCTTTTTGTTTTTATCAGAATTTACAGCCACTATTTTGTCTTTCTGTTTTGTAACTTTGGGTTTATTTACAGGGTTTTTTTTTGCAGGATTTTCAGAGGTTTTAATTTTGGGAGTTTCTTGATTCTTTTTTCTCCTAAGGTTGTATTCTTTTGGAGTCTCTATTATGACATTTTCCAGCTATTGATAGTAATATTCATCCTCTAGTCTTCTATCATCATAGGGTGTTTATAGACCTTTTTTTCTATTGTAATGAACTTCAAAATCATCATTATCTACTCTCAACATGTTTATGTCATCTTCCTCTGTTTGTTCACTTGTTTCTTCAACCTCACTTACATATTTTTGATGAAAAGGAGGAGAAATATGTTGATCATCCTCCCTCGGTCTGTTTTGAGGTTGGTTTCTCCTAAAATTCTGATTTTGATTTCTGTTTTGAGGAGCTGATTGGTTTTGACTAGCTTGTGCTCTCTCAAGTATGCTAATCTTTTTCATCATCTCCTCCATCATTCTTTCCATATTTGAGCTAGATGTGGAAGGTGCAGATTCCTCTCTAAAGGATACTTTCTTCTCATTTCTCATTCTTGCTCTTTTCTCCATTATATTGACTTCCATAGCAAGAGCTCATTTTTTCATATCTTCAAGACTCAAAGGGTCTCTTTCTCTAAGCTGATAAGCCATTTCAGGATCAAATCCTTCGAGAAAATTGTTTAAGGCTGAGCCTTGTGGGGGTTTCAAATCTAGGGGAAGTGCATTATACACACTATTGAACCTAGTGCAATAAGCTTGAACACTTTCCCCAGTGTTTCTTTGGAGATTCTTGTAATCCGAAAGTATTTGGAGAGGGTTTTTCTTAACTTCCCATTTGTTTAAGAATAACTGATGGAAGGATTGGAGATCATTAATAGCGTGAGGGGTTAAGCCTTTGAACCATTTTCTTGCTTCTCCCCCTAAACTTTGAGCAAATAATATAAGTTTGACAGTTTCATCATCAATTTCATTTCTGTCAAAATAGTCATTCATCTTATCCACATGTTGTGAAGCAGTAGTAGCACCACTGGCATCATACAATGGTATCTTGGACTGATAGTCCTGTGGAAGATTGACTAAAGGTAAAGGAAGAACTAGGGGAGCATAAAATGTTGCCATGATAGGAGGTTGTGGAAAAACTGGGTGGTTTACAAGTGGAGGAAGTTGATGGAATGGGGTGGTTTGCACAATGGGTGTCTGAATAACAGATGTGGATGGACCAGCAAAAGATTGTTAAGCAGATATAGGATGAGAGAAACCAAAATTATGAAGGAAATGTAAATCAGGTGGAGTAGTTTCTCTGCTACCAGGATATTCACCTCTATCTTGGGATGAAAGTGAAGGCTCTAAATCTATCTGATCTATATCATCAAGTGACCTAGTTCTGAATGGGTTTCTTAAGTCAACTTGTGATTCTTGTAGAGCTGTAAGGTTTTCAGGAACATAATTAGCTCTATGGAATGGTTTGATAATAGTTGAAGATTTGGCCTTAGGAGACTTGCTAAGTATTCTTTCAGGGTTAACAACTATCTCAGGAGGATTTGGGTTGGGATAGGCTCTAGTATGAATCCTTCTAGGAGCCAGTATGCTATGTTTTTCATACCCAATTTTTTTTTTTTTTAAAACCAAATATGACAATCTTTAAGAGGCTAACTGATCTTTAAACAAGAAAAATTTAATCCTTAAAACCTTCTTAACTGAGTTTAAATGATGTTATGCTGATAATGGGTTTCCCAGTGGAGTCTTAAGTTCTGTTTAGGATTTTGGAGTCACCAGGTGGAAATTTTTAGCTCTTTTGGAGGTAAAATGTTTTATGGTCCACCATCATGTTTATTTGAATACAGATCCGAAATATTTTTGGGTTTTCTGAGTTTTTCAGTCCTATGGGTTCTAAGAGAGTCCTAAATCTGTTTCAACACTTAGCTACGGTGATGAGACAAAGAAATTTTTCTCTTATGGCTAAGCTAGCTAATTTCTTCAAGGTTTGATAAGGTCTATGAGAATCCTAAGGTTTACTTAGTTTGTCACTGATTCAAATAAGCTTCATCATGATTACCATTTTCTTTGGTAGTGCTTGAAGAAAGCTACTAATACTGCACTGAACAATGTTCTTGAATCAAGGGTTTTTCTTGAGGTCCTAAGGATATCTAAGATGAAATTCACTCAGAAGTCCCCAGTGGAGTTGCCATAAATGTTAGGCCTCTGTAAATTTAGCATATTGGCAAGAATAAAGCTGCAGAGACAAAATTATGAACCACTTTGGGATTCTAGGATCTAGCCCTCCTGAATCCAGAGAGGGATCTTTCTTATAAGTGCAAAGATTGATTTATCTTTAAGGTTTTTGGTATGATATTAGGCTAGTTATTAAGAACAAGGGTTTTTGTTTGTTTTGGATGGTTGAGCATGATTTTTAATTGAGTGGAAAGTCCTAAAAATGAAAGAGTTTCAAAGGAGTGAAGGTGTGAACAATCAGAACAAGATTTAGCTGATAGGATAGATATGAAGCAACACTTAATCGATTGGGATATGGAGTCATAAAATGGTTTAATTGTGCAACAATTTCAAGAGTGATACAAGGGGCAAGTCATCTATATCAAACTATCTTTTAGATTTAAATGAGGGAATGGAACATTAAAAGTGTTGAGAAGGTGGAAAAAATCAATAATTTCAACAAGGATTTATCAACTTTCCAAACAAGAAAAGCCTTTTAAGCAACTATTTAAAATCGACCAAAGGACAGGGCTAACCATAAAATTCTTTGGACAAGCTTGTATTAAAGCTAAATTATTAGACAAACAATCCAATAATCCACATGAATACTTTCAGAAGGGATGAAAACAGATAAGAAAACAAAATGCAGCTTGAGATCAAGCAAGATACATTAAAATCTAAACCTACTTCAGCATACTCTTAGAGAAACTTTCAAAACAACCTTTGGAGAAAGAAACTAGAAGACAGGGAAAACCATAAATTTTTCTAGTCTAACTCTACTCAGCTTGTAAAGAAAATATCATTCAAGAACTTCCTTTCAAGTTTTTCACATCAAGATAGGGATGAACCAACATTCCTTGATAATGTTTACACTTAAATTTATTTATTTTTAAAAACAAAATTGGAGGAAAACATAAAGATAAAGCTTATCAGTCAGAGAAGGGTACTGTAAACAGTAAATCCTAACTCTATGCTTGCTGTTCTTTATCAGAGAAATTTTGAACAAAATGGCATACATGGAAGGAAAACAATAACACAATAAGAGGTACTTCACCAATGATATAGACCAGAATCCCAAAAATTAGCTTGTATATTGATGTCAATCTAGTTACATACTTCAAGTCCAATGTTTCAGTACAAAAATCATCTTCTCTTCTCAGCCTAACTTCTTTGACCACAAACAGAGCTTCAAGAACCTCTGAAAACTATTTACATGTAGAAAGTTTCGAGCACAAGGATTACATCAAAGTTCAACAACCAACCCCTATCTCATCTTTTACAGAAGTATTTATAGAAGAATTGAGGAGGTGTAAGAATTTCTAGGGTTTAAGTATCATTAATTCCATAGTAAGTGCAACTCTCAGCCTTGAAAACCATGCGAGGCATAAGGCAGGGATGCATTCGACCTATAACTCTTTTCAATAACTCCGTTTTGGATTTTTAAGACTTAATGGACGAGAAGATTGACTTCAGGGCTATTTCTTATCTTTATAATAACTTTGCTGACAGTTGTAATATAATAACTTTGCTGACAGTTGTAATAAGTTTCTTTGGTTGTATTAACTGTTCAACTGTCTTTAAACAAATATCTTTGAAATAGGCATTAACTGTGCCTTTTGTTGATTTATTTGAGGCTACAGGTGGCTTTTGGTAGCTGGAGAGGATTCAATTAGCTGCTGATGTGGCAGTGGAGGTTTCTCGGATTGATAGATATCATTGTTTTAACCTAAAACACAACTAATTTTCTTTTGATCTATGTTTTAGGCCTAATCTGTCTTAATATCTGTCTTCTGTTCTTCATACATGTCTTTAACTGTGTGGATTAGGATTTTTTGATAGTCAAATTTATGCCGTCGTCCCTCAAAACTATGTTTGAAACCTTCAAACATTGATTTCTTCTTTGATCTTATGCTGTAAAAATTGATATTCTTTGTCTGATTAAGGTTCACTGTGTTTTATTGCTTTTGCAGGTGCGCAGAGGGTTTTATAATGTTACCAGTGCTCATGAGGCACGGATAAATTGTAATTCCGACCCCTGCAGATTGATCTTCTTCATGAACAGTGGCGTGAGGGATTGTCATCCCTGGATTTTGATTTTCTTTTAAAACAGTTGAGAAACCTTTAAAACCTGCAAAAACACAGAAAATTTAAGAAAATCTGTGAAGGAATAGGATAAGGCTGCTTTGGAGGTTAGGTTTAATCATGATTGTTGGATGAAATCAACCAACGGTCGAGATTGCTTGCTGGGGTCAACAGGGGAGTTTGTTGGATGAATGGGGGTCAGATTAAGTCTGGGTCGTTGATCTAGGTTGATCAACGGCTGAGATCAATTGGGAGTTTTATACTGTGGAGGGGGAAAATTTATAGTGGAATGGAGGAAAATGTGGTGAAAAAGGGAAAAATCTTCGGCGGAAGTGAAATGGAGTTAAAAATGAAGTTTGGACGCAGGATGAATGAGAGCCGTTGATCTAGGAGGATCAACGGTTGGGATTTCTTGAATGAAGTGCTGGGGGGTGCAGATGATGAGCAAATGAATGGGGGGGAGGACTTAATCTGGACCATTTAATGTTATGAAATGGATGGCGGATATTTAATGATGAAGTCCTTTGGAGCAAAAGAGGAAGGGCGATGTCTCGGTGGTTGCGTTAAGGGAGAGCCATCTGATCAAATGGATCAACGGTCAGGATTAAATGAAAAAAGATATTGTGGAAAGGGTGGTAAGGTGGAAAACCATAATGGTTTTCGCGCAGATCTGAGGCGGTTTAGAAATTTTCCCAAAACAACACGATATGCTTCTCTAGCTGACATGCGTCTTTTTAATACCACCCATATCGCGTAATTTTTTGGCATTATCGTTCGGGCGCAAAATTATGCGATATGGGATAGCAAACATTGGATGAAGGGCAGAGAGATCTAATGGTGGGAGTGAGAGCACGATGGGATAAGATGCGCGGGCAGAAAATGGTGGGCAGGGTCAAGGCAATTTAGATCCTGACCATCAGATCACGAGGATGGATGGTCCAGATCTGTCAATGGGGAAGGTAGGCCCCAAAGGAGTTGGGCCTATCTGGTTCAATAAGGACCATGGGATTTGAATTATGGACGGTCCAGATTACTTCTCGACGTAAATGAAAGCAATGTGAGACGGGGGTTTGGGTGGAGATCAAGTGCAATGTGGACCGTTGATCTGTAAAGATCAACGGTGGATCTTTGGTGAAGAATTACACTGTCGGATTTTATGAAATAACAAAAGGAAGTCGGGTTTTGATCTGGACCGTAGGATCTATGAAATGGACGGTCCAGATTTGATTGTAGGATCACAAATCGACAGAGGAAAGGGGAAAGCACAAAGGAAAACTTGCGATGCGATTATGCGTTGACCATCAAATCAAAGGGATGATCGACGGTGGAGATTTGATCGGTGGGTGCAGTGGTAAGGGCTACTAGTGGAGTGCGATTGAATCTAAGCCATCGGTTCTTGTGGATTTCGACGGTTCAGATTAAATCGCGGGATCGCAATCGGAGGAGGGAAAGGGAATGGAAAAAAGGATTTTTGTGATGCGATTGAGTATCAACCATCAGATCAAAGGATGATCGATGGTCTAGATTGAATCAGAAATCACATTTGCAGGAGGAAATATGAAAAATGGGCGTGATGTGATGAGTTGATGGCCGTTGATCTTGCAGAGATCGACAACCCAGATTTGTTTTAAAACATATTGTCGGGTTTCATAAAAAAGCAAAGGAAAAAAGGTTTGGACATGTTTTTTTAATGTTTTAGTGCCCGATTGCGGGGCTTTGAGTTATGTGAAGAAGGCAAAGGGATCGAGGGTTTAAAAGAAAAGGGCCTATCACAATCGAAGTTTTCAAAAGTAAAAGGTAATAAGGAAAATAGAAAACCCTGATTGCGATTGTGCGATAGGGGTTTAATTGCGGGTTACAGCTCCAGTTTTATGCGGAAAAAGGAGCTGGGGCTAAGGCCAAAGGGGCTTAAGGCCTTAGTGCAAAAAGACTGTTTTTTATGATTTTTGAAGGATTTTTTGAGGATTTTGAGAGTTCTGATAAGGTTAAAAAAGTAGCTTTAAACCTTATCAAAGGGAATTTATGAAGGAAATGAAGGAAAATGAGGGAAATGAAGGAATTTCATGAGGAAAAAAGGGAATGAAAATGGATGTCAATTATGAATGAAAAGAGGGGTAAAATGATGGGAAAATGGGGTTTTTCAACAATCTTTTTCTTTAGACAAACAACAAATTTTTCAGGTTTATGAGGGAAACAACAGTGAAGATTAACTAAAATATTAGTTAAATTCATAAGACTTTAAGAACTCACAATTTGGCCAAAAAATTGTTTCTTAAAGGCTTAAAAAATGATCTAGCCACCATTTGATATGACAAATTTTTAGAGGTGGCTAACATAATGAGGCCTGGGGAGTCAATTGCAAGGCTTGGGAATTTTTTTCTAGGGAAATCGAGAAAATGACTTAATTGTTGTGAGAAATAACTGCCCTCTGACTGGGAAAGTATCAGAGATGACACCAAGAGGAGAATTCTGGGAAGAAATTAGTTTGGGGAAAGATAAACTGAGGAAGGAGGGACTCCCAGATGCTCATATCATCTCTCTCATCTAGATATTTTTGTTTATCCCAATTATGGAGCTCATAGAGGCCAAAATCACATTGGGTTTCTGCAACTTTAACTGGGTGTCGTTCAAAGGAGTTTTGTAAAGATAAGGGAAAAGTGGGATCATGGGATCTTCTTCAGGATGCTTTCCTTTTCCTTTCTATCTTGACATTTTCAATTAAAAATGAGCAGTAAAGAAGGGGGTTACCAGAGTGTTTAATTTATCAAAATTCTGCTAAGAAATTGATGAAAAACAACGTCTGATAACTATATATTTTCTCGATGATGACTTGCACAGACTGTAAAAGAATGAGACGGAAGAAATGCATACTCTTGGGGTGATTTTATAGTGGAAATGGCAGGTGATCGTAATGGAATAGTTAAGATTCCAGGAGTGTGAGTCATTTATTTGGAAACAAGTCGATTTAGCGGGAAGAAATAAATGTATAACATTCAATTGGAGGGTAAATTTGAATTTTGAACAATTTAATGACGTGGAGAGGGGATAAGGTGGTGGTGACATGCGATGGATGGGCGGAAGTGTGGAGGAGATGGTGGTTTTCGCGCGGGGGGAGGGGGCGAGGGGGTTGGGGTGTGGAGGGGGGGGGAGGGGGGGCCGTGTGGGGGAGTGGGTATGTGTGTGTGAGCGGTTAGTGGTTTTGAGAGGGGACCCCTCGAAAATTCTGTGGAATTGACACGTCACCTCTGGTGGTTTGCACACAATCTGCTTTTTGGGATCCCCCCCCCCCCCCCCTCCGTTAACCATCAAGAGTGCGCGGGGTGGTCCGAAATCCTCCTTTCACTGTTGATCCTGGTGGGAGTGATCTCCGTCATTGATTCATGTGCGTATATTATTTACAGAATGACAAACAGTATTGTCATATCATATAGTAATACAAAATATAACAAAATTTTACAAAAAAATACATGTAAATCAAACTTTATAATAAATTTGAAAGTGGAATTTTGATTGGCTCTGTAATATTCCAAAATTTTAGCCTTTAGCTAAATGGAATATTATAGTTTGTTTTATCACTAGGCCGGTAAATAAATGGGTGGGGAGGTGCATAAGTCTCTTAAGCAGCAATAAAAACACTCCAAGTGTGAAAGGAGACCTTTGTAGCAGCTAAATAAAGCTCCTCCATGTGTGAACAGGGTATGGATCATGTTGATTCAGTCAACTTTGACCAAGTCAACAACGTTGTCAAGAAGAAGTGGAAATTAGTTAGAGAATAACAAAGTTTGGAGGGAGATAGATCTCATGAGGGAAATGACCTAATTGAGTGGGGTCAAGGACATGCAAGCTCACATTATACTTAAGGAAGAGGATGGCAGCTATTTGAGGTTATGTTATGGATTATTGAATTTGTGGTCTGGTTAGACTATTTTGCATTCTCTTGCTGTTTAGCAGAGTTGCTATGCTGCTTAGCACAAGACATTCCTGTTTAGGAATTCCTTCTCCTTTCAAAAGAGGCCTCTTGAAGGATCTTGTACTTAATTTCTCCACATTTAGGCTTAAGGCCAAGTCACCTCCTTCAGATACATCATTATTTATGCTGAAGTATAATGTTGTGTTGTAGGGTGTTGCAGTGGAGGTTTCACAACACCACTTCCTTAACTTATTTATCAGATGAGGAAGCCTGATTTCCTTTGGAGGATCAGTGGGGAAGAATTTGAGCTGATTTAACTATATTTGGCATCAGGCCAACCATTTTCCGTCATCTACAACGCAGTCCCTCTCCTTGTATGCGTCATTTCAGAGAGCATCTGCAATGAGGGTTTGTAGTGATTGTTTGGAGGGTAATATCTTCAGTGTTATGATCAAAATTTCACTTGGAAGATCCATTGGAGTAGGTTTTTTTAGCTTGTGCATCATATAAAACCATCTCCATCTGGTTCTTGAGTTGCAGTTGCTACTCAGTCTTGAGACTGCAACTATGACATTTTTGTATTTAGGGATAAACCCCTTGGTTTTGAGCTAGTTTCCTAAGGAAAGGAGTCAATCCTTCTTTCAAAAATATCCCAAATGGGATTATCATTTATTTCTTGTATAATTTAGCTATATGTATGTAAATATGTAGTAAAAATGCGTTATTTCATAGTTGGATGTGTAGATCTGCTCCTTTGTACTTATGCTTTCAAGAAACCCTTGCCGGGTTATCTCAATAGTGTATTGAAGAGGCTAGATCTTTGTTTTCTCGGCATATTGCCTAATAAAACTCTAGATATATGGTTTTATATTATATTTTTGTAGAATCCCTCATTAAATCACGCAGTCATTTGCTTCAAAAATTCTGCATGGTATAAGTAATGGGGTTTTGGGTGTTTTTAGGCCATATTGGTCCCGAGAGGTCTGTCTAACTTAGTAAACGAGATTTTTTTCTGATCCCCTTTTGTATTTGAGGGCCATAATACATATTATAAGGGATCCAAGTTTTATTTCCCCCTGTTATAGTGTAAGTTTCTGGAAATAACATTTTTATGGTCAATATTGTTGAATTTTCCCCTTTGGGATATTACAGTGATATCAGAGCATAATCTTGGCTCAGCCTGTGGATCTCAGCCATTATGCTATCAAGAGAAGAAGGAGAAGAAGATATTTACATAAAATATAAAGAGAAGACTCCATTATGTGGAGGGAGGAAGGAGGAGAAGCTCTCAAAGCTTCTTTCTAAATATTTACAAAGCATTAAAGGGGATCTCAAGATAATGAGAAGGGAGATGGAATCTCCAGAGGAGTTTGGATTTAGAGCCAAATATAGATTTTCACCTAATAAGTGTGAGCATGTAGTTACACACCAAGGTTCACAGCGCAGTCAAATGCCCATATCTATCATGAGAGAGATGAAAGAAGGAGGAATGCCTAAGAGGGAAACTCTTAGTGATTT
Source organism: Pinus albicaulis (assembly GCA_034641835.2). NCBI lineage: Eukaryota > Viridiplantae > Streptophyta > Pinopsida > Pinales > Pinaceae > Pinus > Pinus albicaulis. Next base: position 39,355,847 of record CM076576.1, read on the forward strand.
TCTGCAAGAGTATGAATCTCAAACTGAGAAGTTTAGAGATCATATCACTTTCCAGGAGTTTTACAAGATCAAGGTGGAGAGGAGCAAGCAGCATGACATGGGTAGATTTTCTCTATCTACTTTTGATGGATCACCAACATGTTCAGCCAGAGCTTGGGTGGAGGAGCTACACACCTATTTGCAACAGCACCAAGTTTCTGGAGATGAAGCCATTAGAGTTGAAATGTTGCACCTTGAAGGTAAGGCGTATGATTGGTGGATATTTGAGTCATTTTCATTAAAAAATTCCAATACTTCTTCTTACGTAAGGTTCACTAAGAGATTAGTGGAGAGGTTTGATGAAAAACATTCTAAAACACTCTTGGTAGAGCCAAAAAAAACAAAACAATCAAAACTTGTGCATGGGTTGGAAGAACCTATACACTCAATTCCACTTCAGAAAACTATTGGAGAAGCTCACATCTTGCATAACACTTTGCTGGAGGCAAGGTCTCTATTTCATGTATTTGGACAAGAGGGCATGTAGTTTCCTTTTTCAAAAGAGGATCCTCTTATTGAGCAGGGGACTCCTATTCATATTGAAGAAGAAGATAAGGATGGGGGCAATAGTGCTGTCACATATAGAGAATATATAGTCCCTCATGTAGAGGAAGGAGGAGAACATGCTCCAACAGGAGGAATTATTGTATCATTGCAAGAAATTCCCCAGGATCTCACATATGGAGGACAAAGCACAATCAATGAGCAGCATGATTGTGAGACATTGCAGATGGAAGGAGAAGGTAGGGAGGAAGGTCAGCATCACTTGATGAGGAGCACACTCCCCTATCTATTTCAGGAAGCTAATGTAAAGAAGAGGTAGACTGATTTGCGCTGTGAGGGCAAGGGAAAAGTTGCCCATCCATATGTACAGTCTACTCTTGACATTGATGTCTCATTACATGGAGGCATTCCACCCGGGAGGCCACCAGATCTGGAGTTGGTAAGAGACATCTTGCCATTTGGTTCAACACTCTTACATTCCAGAGAGGTGAAGACTTTTGAGGATTCTAGTACAGCACAGAGAGTTAGGGATAGACTCAAGGAGGAGGGAGACATTCTCCCATTTTCAGAATTACCCACTCTCACTACATATACTACGCTGACAGAAGTTGTTGCAGTGATGGAGGATGGCACCTTCATGGTGCAAGAGAGCCGCTCCATGGATTTGGAGAAACAAAGGGTACTTCCTTTGAGGAAGGAATCATCCATACCTTGGAGTATATGGAGGCCACTCATGCTCACATTGGCCAAGATTAGGAGGTTCTTTTTGGATAGTAGCTTCTCATGGGAGGCCCACTTCCAAAGGTCACCACTACTATTTGAGCATGAGAAGCTGCATGATGGGAATGGAAACACTTTGGAGGATGAATTTGGCATGAGGGATGTCAAAGGAGAAGACAACAACATGTGGAGAGCTTCACATTCCAGATCATCAGCGCTGTCTCTTAGGAGGATTGATCCATATTGGAGATCTCAACTCTTGGTAGAGTACTCCAGGGATCTTGGTGCTTGTATGATTCTTGATGACCTAGAGGGAGATGATAGATATATGGTGGATGATGTGGTCACCTATTATTATGGTAGAGTCTTCTTGACTAAAGCTTCTGAGCTCAAGGAGAAGTTGCTACATGCAGCACATGTGGACTTTCTTTCCATGCACTTTGATGCATTTCATTATTTGATGGAGGAGTTCACTTGGGAGGGAATCTAGAAGGATATATATCAGCATATGGAGAGATGCATAGCCCGGGTGGTGATGGAGAGGATGTCACAGCCACTTCCCTACTCTTTGGAGGTGAGGGAGAATTTCCGGTTGAGCCATTTTAGCTCAAGGTCCCAAGTACATGGTGGATAAGGTATAATTTCTCATTATGTTTTGTACTTCTTTACTTTATATGAGCAGCATGTTGTACCAAGGAGGATTATCCCTTCTTGAATATTATATGATGATGTACTTGAAGCCACTTGTAACATTGAGATTGGCTATTTATTGGTGGGTTGTGGGGGAAGCCACATGACTTTTGGTGTGCACCATTGAGACCACATTGTGCTTTCATGCTTCTATCTTATAAAATGATTGTGGTAAAAAAAAAGTGGCTGGGAGAGCACTTGTTATTCCTTGTTTTGATGCTGGAAAGGGATGCACTGCATTGGTTCCATGTGAGGAACTATGATCCACTCTCTGGTTGTCATATGACAACTTGTTTTCATTGGTTTTTGCTTCCATGTGTTGCTGGTATTCTTATGTCCATGGGGAGCCTTGTTTGGAGAGTGATAGATGAGTTGGAGCTGCCCATTGGGAGTATGATTCTCCATAATTTACATGATACATGTTTCAGGAGAAGTAATGGGAAACCCATGATTTCCAAATCACATCTCTTTCCTCCATGTAGGAAGAGCCATCTGGAGAGTTTGAGTTTCTGGAGGAGGCATTTCTTGGCCTATTTGTTTGGTGGGGTAGCTTGGGCCATTCTTGGAGGCCATGAAATTTAATCCCAATATTAGCAACAACCCCATACTGACCATAAATGGAGAGATAAACCACTTGGGTGGGAGGATCCAATCTCTCCATGCAGCCCCAACACATTGTATGAATCGAGGATTGAGGATCTCTTTGATGAGCTATCTAGAATGGTTCATTTAATTTGGATGATAGCATGGGATTAGGATTTTCTCATTGGGAATGAGATCCCCTATGCTTTTCATAACTCCTACCTTGAGGAGGCCATTGGACAACAAGAACGTTTCCACTTATACCTTCCACCTTTTTATGATGTGAGCCATGTGGTTTTGCATACTTGGGAGGAAACATTGGAGGGTAGATTTATTGCAGATTATTTTGAGCAGTGGTGGGGACTATTGATGAGGAGGCAATAAGAGGAGGAGGGGAGGATTTTTTCTCTCCTTATACAATTTCTTGAGGACAAGCAAAATTTTGGAGGGGAGGACTGTAATATTCCAAAATTTTAGCCTTCAGCTAAATGGAATATTATAGTTTGTTTTATCACTAGGTCGGTAAATAAATGGGTGGGGAGGCCCATAAGTCTCTTGAGCAGCAATAAAAACACTTCAAGTGTGAAAGGAGACCTTTGTAGCAGCTAAATAAAGCTCTTCCATGTGTGAACAGGGTTTGGATCATGTTGATTTAGTCAACTTTGACCAAGTCAACAACGCTATTAAGGAGGAGTGGAGATTAATTAGAGAATAACGCAGTTTTGGAGGGAGATGGATCTCATGAAGGAAATGACCTAATTGAGTGGGGTCAAGGACATGCAAGCTCAATTATATGAGGGGGGATGTCCTTTGTTGAATCTCGAAGTGTTCTCCATATTCATGCATACTTACATTATGTCATAACCATTCAACTCTCATTTCATAACTATCTGACCTAAAACCCTATATCAAGTAACCATTTTCATAAATATATGGGTTAGGATCCTTGTCTTCCAAAGTTATTTATTTTATGTGTTTAAAGTGAATTTATGATTAGAAACTAGAAAATTAACATAGTTTCATATATCTATATGTGTTATGAGTTTTGTGACATGTGTAGGTCAAAAGGAGACTTCTAGAAGACCCTTATGTGGCACTCTAAGGCCAAATTCGAATTTGGTTGGAGAAGATTATGGGATCAAGAGGATATGTGTCTCACTTCCTTGTTGTATTGAAACTCTAAGAGGATATGTGTCTCACTTCCTTGTTGTATTGAAACTCCAAGAGGATATGTGTCTCATTCCTCAAGTTGTGTTGAAACTCTAGAAAGACATGTGTCTTATCATTTCCTATTTTGATTGTAACTCTAGAGATGGAGGGAGAGATTCATGGACTCCCATTAATGAGATGAATCCTCATATTTTGTATAAATAGGAGAAGCTTTCTCCTATCATGGGTAATGAGGAAGTAATGAAAAAGTAGTAGAGAAGTCTTTTGCAACAAAGTTCAAGATGGAATGGGATGTAGATTTGTGAGTTCTTTTTAATAGAGAAATTCAGTTCTTTGATGCTATTTTGATTACAACTTTAAGGAGCTGAAGGACTTCACCAAATTGGTAGTAGAGGGCCCCTGCTATCCAAGGAGGCTTTTACATGTTTTCTAGATAAGTTGCTTTCAATTCTGTTTTGTCATATTTCCTTACTTAGATTGCTTTCTGAAATCATAGCTTTTAGCATAATTTTTCATGGCAGCCCGGGCATTTGCATATCTTTTGACTAATGACATGGAATCAATATTATTCTGCTGCTAATTTACTTTTTGTTTAATTCCAGCACTGCTTTGTTTATTTCAGTCTTGCACATTTGTTTCAGTAGTTAGATTTAGATATATTAAGCTGCTCATGTCATTTTCAGTTACCTCTGAAAGCCACAGCTGGACTGATGGTGAGGGATTGAAGTATGAGTGTGTAGTTTGATATTAGTTTACTTTATGCAAGTTAGATATATTAAATTGCTCATGTCATTTTCAGTTACCTCCGAAAGCCACAGCTGGACTGATGGTGAGGGATTGAAGTATGAGTGTGTAGTTTGATATTAGTTTACTTTCCGCAAGTTAGATATATTAAATTGCTCATGTCATTTTCAGTTACCTCCGAAAGCCACAGCTGGACTGATGGTGAGGGATTGAAGTATGAGTGTGTAGTTTGATATTAGTTTACTTTCTGCAAGTTAGATATATTAAATTGCTCATGTCATTTTCATTTACCTCCGAAAGCCACAGCTGGACTGATGGTGAGGGATTGAAGTATGAGTGTGTAGTTTGATATTAGTTTCTTTTTCTGCAAATTAGATATCAGATTGCTCAAGTCGTTTATGGTTACCTCCGAAAGCCATAGCTGGACTAATGGTGAGGGATCAAAATATAAGTTGATGTAATTTGATTTAGATTTACTTTGTTGCAATTCTTGGATTTTTTTAAGCATAGTTTCTTTTGTGTTTAGACAACAACAAGGATAATTTGGTTTTCATGCTCAATAGTTCACTGTTTGATTTATTAGGCTAGCAACACATTTTCATTTCCTTTCAAGTTTTGTCATTGTATGTTTCAAATTCCTTTTTAAGTTTGAAGTTTGGTAAATCATTATAAAGGACATTATTACTATGAATATTCATAACCATACTTGTCTTTTAGAATTTCCATCTCACATTAGGAAACCAACCAAGATCAATAAAAATCCAAAAACGACAAAAAGTAAGAGATAGGTTATCTTGCACATATAGTGCGCCACACTTCGTCAGTTTACGAATCCCTGGTTGATAATTTATGTTAGAAATTTAGGACACACTAAATTGACCAAACATTTTGGCGCCGTTGCCGGGGAAGTGTAACTAGGTAGCCAATTTCTTAAAAAAAAAAAACATAAAATCATAAAAGAAGGGAAAACTTGATAACTTCTTGAAGTATGCTCTCCTCTTGCACATAGTGTGATCTGGAGGATCAGAAAAGAGAGTTATTGGTTTAGTAATTTCTTAAGTATGCTCTCTTCTTGCACCTAGTGTGATCTGGAAGATCAGAAAGAGAATTATTAGCCCAACTTTTTAAAAAAAGAATAAAAAAATGACATGCATAGAGCAAGAGATTCTAGGAGAAGGTTTATAGCTAAAGCCAAGAGTTCGATTTTCACAACTCCATCTTCTTCAAGGCATAGACCAGATTCACCACCATCTACCCCTAGCCTTAAGATTTTTGGAATTCAAGTAGCAGTTGAATTAGAGGATTCTCCTATACCATCTACTAAATCCCATTTAGAAAACAAATAGACTCTCTCTCATCCTTCCTTGATAGAAGAACTAGAGGACTTTAAGGACTCTAAAGAGACTATCATGGCAGAGGAAGTAATAGATGGAGGTAGAGGTAGAGGTAGAAGAGGAGGAAATATGCTGATGCAAAATCAGATCCAAACACTTGAAAAACTTTCAGATACCATTGTCTCCATCACATCCATACCTCATAATAAACTATTCACCTCATTTCACTTCATATTTTCCATTTACATTCACATCCACTTTCCATTTCTTTTTGTCCATTCATAACCACAAATAAAAGCAAGAGGCTCATTCACATGCTTATTGCCCATTGCCATTTCTCATTCACATGCTTATTGCCCATTGCCATTTCTCATTCACATGCTTATTGCCCATTTTCCATTTCTACTCTCCATTGCCATCTTCCATTTTCATTTTCCATTTCTTGTCATTTTCATTCCGCAAATAAGCCCTGCTTCAATGCAAATTATTGAGTCTATAGTCCTTTGAGTCTAAGTTCTTTGTAAAAACACCTTGAGGCTTGCATGCCTTAATGGCAAGTTCTCATGCTGACAAACAATGGGAATACATTAATGTCTCTTGTTCGTCATATCTTCTAGGTGACTCGACATCAGCAAAATCATTCGTACCTAGCAAGATGTGTTTGGGCATCTTGACTCTCATTGTCATCAATGGTGAGAGTTCTCGTGTTGACTAGTGGCATCCATTAATGGCCACTAATTCAACAATTTCCTACTATGTTCGACATCAGAACATCTTTTCACATAGTAGAAATTATGCCACTGAGTTTTGAATTCATGAAGACTATTATTTTCAACATTTTGGAGCAAATTCAGCAAGTTTTAGTAGAAGCAATAAAAATTCATCTCATCTCTTTATCCATGACTCCTCTTGTTCAGCCACTTGAAGAAGAATATGATCAGAATTTTGCAGCCACCACACATACACAACTCATCCACATTTAAGGTAAGTGAAGGTATGTTGTTTTTTAATTTTTAGTCATGTAATTCATTAGAATGCTAAAATTGTAACTTTGGAAAAATTCCTCACTCCCTTTTTCACATTGTCATATCTTTAGTTGGGGGGGGAAGGGACATCATTTCATATCCACATGTCATACACTATCACACATTTTCATTTCATTTCCATACACATATACTTCCCAACCAACTATTGTTGCAACATGATCCAAAAGATTATATGCCTTGCAATTGATCAATTCATTGATGGAGTAATTGATTCTAAATGTTTTCATGAACTTTGATGCAACAAAGAAAATAAAGCATTGTTACACAAGAACCAATGCTTCAAAAAAAAAATGGTTGTTACACAAGAACCAACCATTGAAAAAAAAAAAAAAATGTTGCAATCAAATGTATTATACTTTGCCAAAAAGGAAAAATCAAGAAGCAAAGTTTGGAATGAATCTATATGAGTCAAAAATCATAAAAGATCAACTCATGGACAAATGAATCATTGCAATGGTTGCATGAGGACATGCAACAACTTCAGTTGGGGGGTATGTTGAGTCTCAAAAATGTTCTCCATATTCATACATATTTCCATTATGTCATAACCATTTAACTCTTATTTCATAGCCATTTGACCTAAAACCCTACATCAAGTAACCATTTTCATAAATATATGGGTTAGGATCCTTGTTTTCCAAAGTTATTTATTTTATGTATTTTAAGTGAATTTATGATTAGAAACTAGAAAATTAACATGGTTTCATATATCTATATATGTGTTATGAGTTTTGTGACATGTGTAGGTCAAAAGGAGACTTCTAGAAGACCCTTATGTGGCACTCTAAAGCCAAATTCGAATTTGGTTGGAGAAGATTATGGGATCAAGAGGATATGTGTCTCACTTCCTTATTGTATTGAAACTCTAAGAGGATATGTGTCTCACTTCCTTGTTGTATTGAAACTCTAAGAGGATATGTGTCTCATTCCTCAAGTTGTGTTGAAACTCTAGAAATACATGTGTCTTATCATTTCCTATTTTGATTGTAACTCTAGAGATGGAGGGAGAGATTCATGGACTCCCATTAATGAGATGACTCCTCATATTTTGTATAAATAGGAGAAGCTTTCTCCTATCATAGGTAATGAGGAAGTAATGAAAAAGTATTAGAGAAGTCTTTTGTAACAAAGTTCAAGATGGAATGGGATGTAGATTTGTGAGTTCTTTTTAATAGAGAAATTCAGTTCTTTGATGCTGTTTTGATTATAACTTTAAGGAGCTGAAGGACTTCACCAAATTGGTAGCAGAGGGCCCCTGCTATCCAAGGAGGCTTTTACATGTTTTCTAGATAAGTTGTTTTCAATTCTGTTTTGTCATATTTCCTTACTTATATTTCTTTATGAAATCATAGCTTTTAGCATAATTTTTCATGGCAGCCCGGGCATTTGCATATCTTTTGACTAATGACATGGAATCAATATTGTTCTGCTGCTAATTTAATTTTTGTTTAATTCCAGCACTGCTTTGTTTATTTCAGTCTTGCACATTTGTTTTAGTAGTTAGATTTAGATATATTAAGCTGCTCATGTCATTTTCAGTTACCTCCGAAAGCCACAGCTGGACTGATGGTGAGGGATTGAAGTATGAGTGTGTAGTTTGATATTAGTTTACTTTCTGCAAGTTGGATATATTAAATTGCTCATGTCATTTTCAGTTACCTCCGAAAGCCACAACTGGACTGATGGTGAGGGATTGAAGTATGAGTGTGTAGTTTGATATTAGTTTACTTTCTGCAAGTTAGATATATTAAATTGCTCATGTCATTTTCAGTTACCTCCGAAAGCCACAGCTGGACTGATGGTGAGGGATTGAAATATGAGTGTGTAGTTTGATATTAGTTTACTTTCTGCAAGTTAGATATATTAAATTGCTCATGTCATTTTCAGTTACCTCCGAAAGCCACAGCTGGACTGATGGTGAGGGATTGAAGTATGAGTGTGTATTTTGATATTAGTTTCTTTTTCTGCAAATTAGATATCAGATTGCTCAAGTTGTTTATGGTTACCTCCGAAAGCCATAGCTGGACTAATGGTGAGGGATCAGAATATAAGTTGATTTAATTTGATTTAGATTTACTTTGTTGCAATTCTTGGATTTCTTTAAGCATAGTTTCTTTTGTGTTTAGACAGCAGCAAGGATAATTTGGTTTTCATGCTCAATAGTTCGCTATTTGATTTATTAGGCTAGCAGTACAATTTCATTTCCTTTCAAGTTTTTTCATTGTATGTTTCAAATTCCTTTTTAAGTTTGAAGTTTGGTAAATCATTATAAAGGACATCATTGCCTTGAATATTCATAACCATACTTGTCTTTAGAATTTCCATCTCACATTAGGAAACCAACCAAGATCAATAAAAATCCAAAAACGACAAAAAGTAAGAGATAGGTTATCTTGCACATATAGTGCGCCACACTTCGTCAGCTTACGAATCCCTGGTTGATAATTTATGTTAGCAATTTAGGAAACACTAAATTGACCAAACACGAAATTGACAGGCTGCAGCCATTTGAGGTTATGTTATGGATTATTGAATTTGTGATCTGGTTAGACTATTTTGCATTCTCTTGCTGTTTAGCAGAGTTGCTGTGATGCTTAGGACAAGGAATTCATGTTTAAGAATTACTTCTCCTTTCAAGAGAGGCATATTGAAGGATCCTGTACTTCATTTCTCCACATTTAGGCTTAAGGCCAAGCCACCTCCTTTAGCTACAACATTATTTCTGCTAAATTATAACGTTGTGTTGCTGGGTGTTGCAGTGGAGGTTTCATAACACCACTTCCTTAGCTTATTTCTCAGAGGAGGAAACCTTCTTTCCTTTGGAGGGTCAGTGGGGAAAAATTTGAGCTGATATCAATATCTTTGGCATCAGGCCAACCATTTTCCATCATCTACAACGCAGTCCCTCTCCTTGACTGTGTCATTTCAGAGAGAATCTGCAGTGAGGGTTTGCAGTGATTGTTTGGAGGGTAAGATATTCAGTGTTAGGATCAACCTTTCACTTGGAAGATCCATTGGAGGAGGTTAGTTCAAATTCTACATCATCTACATCCATCTCCATCTGGTTCTTGAGTTGCAACTACTACTTAGTCTTGAGACTGCAACTCCAACATTTTTGTTGTAATGTTCCTACTTAGCCTTAGCTAAGTGGAGACATTCAATTTTGATTTAATTTATGTTTTATGAATAAATGAATAAATGAGGACATGTAAAACTCCTAATAAATCAATGCCCATGTGAACAAAGACAAATATGGGCTATGTAAATAATCACTTGCAGGTGTGAAAGAGGTTTGAGCCAAAGACTGGGTCCACCTTGACCAAATCAACTGTGCTGTCTAGGTTCAATGCATCTCCAAGAGGGACTGTGCAGTTCTAGAAGGGAGCCTATAATGTGAAGAGGAGTAACTCATCAAAGTGGTTTAGGGTTTGCAAGGGCCTTCTCATGTTATAAAATAAGGAGGAGAGAAACATGAAGAGGTTGTTGATAGATTATATTTCTGAAGTATTTTTCTGGTTAGACAAATTCCATTCTCTGTTGCTTAGTGGAGGATTGTGATTGGAATTCCTGTTTAGGGATTTAATATCTTCCTTTGAGGATTATTGGAGGAGTTATTTGCTGAAGTTGGCCACTATCTGGTTTGAGACCAAGCTCTATCTTTCATGAGCAGCGCTGGCCCATTGAGGGTTTTGCAGCTGCTATCTTTTGTAGCAAGTGGTGTTCTAGATCTGCTTAGATCTAGCTTGTTTTGAGAGGCTTTCTCTATTGGAGTGTGTTATTTAGCCTACAAAGAGATAGCTGATATATATTTTGTATCAGATCTGTAATTTCATTCTAGTTATTCAGTCTCCTTGACCCTCTGCGCAGTTTCTGCTCAATACTGCGTTATTTTGTGAGAGGGCTTGCTTATTTCAATTTGCTATCAGTTTGGAGGAAGATATCTTGGTGTTAGGCTTGCCTTCCCTTGGTGATCCGTGGATTGGGTTGCTGATCCATGTCTCTATAGATCTGATATATTTCAGTAATAAAATTTATCTTCAGAAATTTCTGGGTTTTCTGCAGCACTGTAAATTGTAATTAAGATCTACAACTTATTATGCAATATTTTGATGTAATTCCAATTGGATTTTGTTCTTCAAGTCTTGTAGTTTCCATATCTGTATTAGATATTATGTTTCATCCATGTATATGTTAGAGATCTGAAATTTAATTTACAGCAGCTGAACCATCTGAAAAATAATGATGTCTATGTATTTCTGCAGTTTACTCCTAGTTGCAGTTCTAATTTCTGAAGGGATTTTGCCCTAGTTTCTTTTGTAATCTGTTGTAGAAGCTATAAGCTCAAATATAAGTCTTATTTACTATTATATACCTGAATTATCAGATATTTTTCTGTCCTCCTCTGATTTTCAGCCAAAACTGCGCAATTCTAGTTGTTGGGGTTTTGCGTTGCAGTAGTCTCTCTCCTTGGCTGATTTCTAACTAGTTTTCATTTTGGGAGATCTGTTTAATGTGCTTAAAATTATTTTTTTTCAGATAAAATTATGTATGTAAGTCACATACAGCATAAATGAGGGGATCCCAGCCTTGATCTATGTTATTCTTGCTCAGATTTTCTTATACAGTGTTTTCATTGAAGACCTTGTTGAGATTCCTCAAAGGGATTATTCCAAGTTCTATAGGCAGAGTCTACAGTTGGCCAGGAAGCCTCTGGTTCTCACTCTCTTTTTAGAGGTGACATAACTAGTAAATTCTTCTGTATTCCATCTCTGACATAGAATATTGAGAATCCCCAAAAAGGAATATTACATTTGTATTCAAGGTTAAACCCCTTGGTTTTGAGCTAGTTCCCTAAGGAAAGGGGTCAATCCTCCTTTCAGAAAGCTCCCAAAGGGGATTATCATCTATTTATTGTATCATTAAGATATATGCATTTAAATCTACAGTAAAACTACATTATTTCATAGTTGGATGTATAGATCTGCTCTTTTGTACTTATGCTTTCAAGAAACCCTTGCCGGGTTATCTCAATAATGTATTGAAGAGGCTAGATCTTTGTTTTCTCAGCATATTGCCTAATAAAACTATATATCTATGGTTTGATATTATATTTTTGCAGAATCCCTCATTAAATCACGCAGTCATGTGCTTCAAAAATTCTGCATGGTATAAGTCATGGGGTTTTGGGTGTTTTTAGGTCATATTAGTCTCGAGAGGTCTGTTTAACTTAGTAAAAGGGATTTTTTTCTGATCCCCTTTTGTATTTAAGGGCCATAATAAATATTCTAAGGGATCCAAGTGTTATTTCCGCCTGTTATAGCGTAATTTTCTGGAAATAATGTTTTTATGGTCAATATTGCTGAATTTTCCCCTTTGGGATATTACAGGCTCGCTATAGGGGTTTTATTGTTTATTTTTTCAATTTATTTTATTATTTTATTTCATGTATATATATATATATATATATATATATTTATTTATTCCATTTTTATTTTCTTTATTTTCTGTTCTTCCTTTCTTTTCCTTTTTTCTTTTCTTAAAAATACTAAAAATAATTTTAAAGAGATTCAAATATTATTTTCAACATTCCACATGATAAAAAATCAGATAATAATAAATTGATCACTATAATTTATAGGAACCTAACAATGGATCCAATGGGGATGCCATCCTTCTTATAAGGTGCCAAGATTACCGTGGATCAGTAGCCTTCTTCCATTAGGAAACAACCAATTTGTCCCTTCTCTAAAACTGAATTGACCAAATATTATTCTATAGACATGATAAATAACTCCTCAGAAACTTAGGGCCTTCTCTGCACGCTTCAAATCCTGATAGTAGCCACCCATACTAGCAATATTTGAAAAAATAAAATGATATATACAATGATTTGTCTTGTGACTAGTAGAGTTTAAGTGAAATAATGTTTGAGCAACCTTCCATTAACATGTCCTCCTAATAATGTTTCTCTAGTCATATCTTCTAATAAAAATGAATTGGTTCCATGGAAAGCTGCAATATTATTAGGTCATGTCCAAAAACTATCAAACTTCCCATGTTTTCCTTTGTCTTCATTCCTGGCGTCCCACTTTAGAAAAAGGTCGTTTAGTTGGAAATATTCTGCTTTGATTCTTCTATTATTAGTCCTTTTTATTTTATCCTGAATTATCTGTGTGTTGTTGTAGACTTCTTCTCTGGTTTTTTGTAATTATATCATCTGGTTTATCCTACTTTGTGCATCATTTGTTTCAACATCTATTTCATGCAACAATTTTAGCACCGGAATTCCTAGGGAAGTAGGAAAAATTGCATCTATTCCATAGACCAAATGGAAAGGTGACATTCCAGTTGACTTCTTTGTGCTTATCCCGTCAACCCATAAAGCATTAATCAATTTCTTATGCCAAGATGTTTACCAAATACTTATTAGAAGATTCTTCTAACCCATTTCCCTGAGGATAATAGGCAGTAGAACGTCACAATACTATATGATATTTGTTGCAGAAATCAATCATCATTTTATATTTGAAAGCCACAACATTATCTGTGATGATTTTTTGTGGACACCTAAATCTGGATAGAATATTACCTTCTATGAATTGGACAATTATAGAGTCTTTAGTCTGTCTAGTTGGGACTACTTCTATCCATTTGGTGAAGTAAGTTGTGGCTGTTAAAATCCAATTGTTCTAAACATAAGAACTCATATGAATTTAAATTATGAAATCTAAACCCCATTGTTGGAAAGGATTCTCCATTGAAATGGGTTTTAAAGGCAAAGGAAATAACTTCCTCTTTCCTTCAAAGACTTGCCATTGATGACAAGTTGAAACTCTTTTGTGAATATCAACAAACAAGGTAGGCCATTAAAATCCAGCTCTTAAATTTTTTGTTTTTGTGGAATTCTAGTATAGATGTCCTCCACAATCACCTTTATGAAATTCTTCCATTATCCTATCAACTTCATCTTTCAACAAAAAATTTAGTAAATCCCATAAGCATATTTCCAATATAAATCTTGATCTAAAATGCATAATTTTACAACTTTTATTTTAAGGAATCTTCAGGGAAAATTTTAAGGATGGACGTTTATCTTAATGTTTAATTACTTGGCGAATCTTAGTAGTCCCCAGTATGTGAATTGTAAAAAAATTTTGGTTGTTTTTGTAATCATTTTAATTAGTATATATAAGTTTTTGGTGATTTTTAGGGTAAAATATTTTTATACTATAAAATTTGGGTGAATCAATTTTTAAAAAAATGGGAATTGACGAATATTTTTTTTGGGAAAAGCATGGAAAATTAGCGAATATTAGCCCCTACAATTTTCCATGGGAATCTTGCCTTATGTTATCACAAAATTGCACCTAGGCTGCTAATCAGACAACTTCATGTAACTGTTTCAAAACAAACTTACAACTGAAGCTTAGCCTCTTCAGTCTGAGAGGGCTCTCTCAAAGGGGTTAATGATACTAGATAAAGATGAATCTAGATGGCTAAATCTACTTGGAAAAAACTTGCTTGTGATGTGTATAGGTTTAAAAGAGTATAAGTATACAATCATTGGGCTTATGGAGTCCAAAATTTCAGTGATTCAGTAGTAATTTCACTTTACATGGAAGCTGAGGTAGGTAAGATTTTTTAGCAGAGGTAAGACACACATGAAACATGAAATAACACAATCAATTCATCTATAAATGAATTCAGAGCATTACATGAATGAATTCTGAGTATTAAAGATGAAAACCACTGTAGATGGTACACATAGAAAGTATAAATCAATTAAGCACTAAAAAATCCATGAGAATATCAGGTTGGCCAAGTAAAAGTTCTCTGTATTACTGAAAACAATCCAATTACATAAAGCTGCAGTATTGCCCAAAATCTTCAACCCTTTACAAAATCGAATATCTACCCTTTAATAGAATTGTTACATCATGAGATGATTTTCCTCCTGGCTAGATTCATTGAACTTTACCTAATGACACCTTGCATAACAAGAAAACATCTATTTTAATGAGAAAATGACAACTATTCTATTTGACAATCCTTTTCCTAATAAGACTAAAACTATTCATTATTACATTAACTACCTTATCTCCTAATATCAGTTACATATTTGAAAACTATTCCTTCAAATTTTTGAATAGGGTGTGATGGAACTCATCACTACATGACATCTTAATTGACCTCCTCTAAATCTGGAAACAAACCCTGCTTTTTAGGTAAACTGGTCCTTATCTTCAACGAATGGTTTGGCTGATGAGTTGTATTCATCTCCTAGTCTTCAAGTCTTGGATATTTGCTAACATAGTTCTTTTACCCTTTGAAAGTATCAAATTGTCCAAAACTGCAAAAAAACTTGCTCATAAAGCTTCAAAACAACACGCTACAAAAGTATGACACTTTCGTAGCATTACAAAAATGCCATTTGCCATCAACTTTTCTGATTCTTTCCTTCTGCATTGTATTCCTCATGTCTTGAAATATCCTCCATGTGATTTCCTTCTCTTGGAAGCTCCCCAAAATGGTTCAAAAGGCAAAAATAAAGCTACAGTGGTTTCATAGCATTTTCCTGGCTTCAAGCCTAGGAAACGCTACGAAACTGGTGAAAAGTGTGTTATTTCCATATTTTTGTCTAGCTTCAAAAATGTGTCTTCCAACTGTAAAATTTTTGTTTCCAACATGCCATTTAACTTCAAAAATATAAACCGGCACAAACTAGGAGTCTTGAGGTGTTTCTTCCTCATTGATGATGAGTTGAGCTATTGGCTCCTCAACTTCTCTCATTTTTAGGCCTTTCTTCTCCAGCTCCTCATGGATTAGTTCTATTTGTTCTTGGAGGTATTTAAACTAATCCTTAAGCTTTATGTTCCTCTCTACATTTTCTAGACCTCATCAAACTAATGAGGAGACAATCAATCTCACCTTTCATATTTAAAACATCTTTGCAGATTTTTCCTGTTTTTTTTGAAAAATAGGTCTTATAAAATAGCATATATCTCCTAATACATGATGTAGTTTTCACAAATGGAGGAGGTTTTTATCAATAATAATGTTATAAAGAAAAACCTTTCTTGGTTTTTAGACAACCATCTCCAGTTGTCCATAATATACATTTTAAAAACATGTGTAAAACGGGAAAACTTTGTTTTCTGAAAATAGGGCTTCAAAGAAATCCCTGTATCTCCCAACTGATAGCACCTGTGAGAAAAGTGAGAGAGGTTATGTTTCCTTATTCTTTGATTGAAAATATATTCCCTTAGTATTTCAAAATTCATCACTTTTCATCCATAATCCTCTCTTTAAACTTACTTCTCAAACAATCCAAAAACACAACAATTTCTTTGTTAGCTATAGCAGAAAATTAAAACAACTTGAACTGATACATGCTTCAGAAAACCTAGGGTCTTCCACAAATAGAATAAGGTCCATGAGATTTTATATTATCCACAGAGCCTCCTTTTTGTGCTCTTGTACATGACCATCTCCTTTTATAGCCATGCCGCCCTCTTAAAAATGTGACACTTGTAAAGTCAAATTGGACAGCAAGTTGCTTGGTGTGATGAGGCATCTCTTAAACAATGAAATTGAGATGTTTCATATGAAATAATGAATTTTGAGTGAAAAAAAGAAATATAGGATAAATTTTTATGTTTTATATGACAACTCATGCTTAAATCATGACACATACATGCCAAAAGGGTAATGATGACCTCATACATTCTTAAAATGGTAAAAATGATTTCAGCCATGACCATTGCACCTTGATCTTAACATTAACTGACTCGAATGGAATCTACCCTATCCATTTTAATCATTTACTGAAACCTAACATCTATTTTGACAAGACAGACAGGAATGCTTACTTTTGTAGCGAACCTAGTGTATTTTTGGGCATTTTTGCTACGAAATTATTAGCAGTTTCGTAGCGAAATGTGCATTTTCTATGTGTATTTCGCTATGAAAGTGTGGTTTCTTGGCTAAAATGACTCTTTCGGTGCTAAAATCATGGGAAATGAAAAATTTCAGAAAATCATGACTGATGTGACATAAAAGGATTTGAATGAGGGTGGGTTTAGACCTTAGGTAGGCTAAATAAGAAAAATAAAAAAATTTCCTTGACCAAGTAATCAAAAATGAATTTTATGACCCTACCTTTGACACATGAACCTTTATGAATTTGTCAAATGATGCTTCATTTTTTATGAGTGATAATAGTGGCTCCACTTGGGATGGTGTGCTCCTGTGGTGAACCAAAGAACCTGTAGTTCCAGTGCCATCCATCTTCTTGGAAATAAAATATCTGAAATTTATGAAAACTTCACCAGACTCTTATGGCCTTCTCCTCGGGATGAATATTGGTGATTACTGCTGAAAAAAAAACTTTGTACCTACTAAAAATATGCTCAGTCAACTTTTATCTTATTCACACACTCCTACCTACCCTAACATTTGCAATCTCCATTTTAATTCAAGCAACATGAAACTTCCAATGAAGCCAATCATTGATTTGATCTGAAATTGAACCTCTTGACTACACTTGAACCAAAAGTAAGCATGATACTGAAATGACCAAGGCAACATAAGATGTATCTAATCCTCATATTGCAAATATAACTGGAAATCTAGACTGTAGAACTCTTCCATGTAGTCTCTAGTACTTATTTGATTCCTTACGGAAGGGTTGAGTGAGAAATCCCTCATTTACTGGATGCGCCTTGGATGCTGGGCTGGCTGAGAATTGCTTCTTGGGGCTGCGTTCCTCGCTTTCCTCTCGGTTTAGGAATGGTGTTAGGGTAGGGAAAAAGAAATGCTGTAATAAAAGTCCATACTACTGATATCATGTCTGAAAGTGACGCTGAAGCTGCAAATACTGTAAAATGGATGAAGGCCCTGGTGAAAAGAGCTGCAAGACTGTGCCTGCTCATGTGGAGCTAGAAAATGCAGTGACTTATGTGAAAGCCTGACGTAGAGAAGACTGTCTGTGGAAGACTGTAAATAATATGAGAGCTGGTGGCCAATGAGTATCTGACTTGAGTAGGCATGCATATGTCCTGAATCTTACAAAGAAGAAAGGGGAGCACATAGAGAGCAATGTGCGATACTATTACTATACCAGCTAGACAAAGCTAGCCAAGACAGAAAGATAGAAAGCCAACCAGAAAAAGCTAGTCATCTGGCAAGGTAAGCAACACCAGTTGTTGATGGAGCAGTTTATGTCCTTGGTTATGTCCTTGATTAAGCAGTTGATCCCATAGTTTGATACCCAGTAGTAGATGACCCAATCCTAGTTTCTACTAAACTTTATGAGCGAGACCTAGATTATGCTGCCATATTGAATCAAGACCTAGTGCCATAGATAGAATCATATATAATACACAATATTCTCAATATGTCTCACTAGTTGCTTGTTCAAGCCAGAGAGTGAAAGCCTTAAGCAGTAAGTAGTAAGTGTTAGCCTTAAGAGACTAGCCTTAGTCCCATGCCCTATGGTCACCTTGAAAGGGCTACAGGTGAAAGGCTTCTATCCCTTGGTTAGAGGCTTCTCATGGCTTCTATAAAACGGTAAAAGGCTAAGGCTTCTGTTTACAGGTGAGTGTCTTCATTTGGACTTGGCAAAAGGAAAAGGAAAAAGGCAGAAGGTTACAGGCTAAAGAGTCCCTCGATGAAAGGCGACATCTGCTGTTTATGAGAGGCTCCCAACTATGACTACTGCATCGACTCTTCGATCAAGTACCGACATCTAAACTAGGCATCAAATCTTGTATCGAAACCTGACATAGAAACCTGGCATTGAGTGGATCAACACTTGGATTGGCACCTCTTGGCATCGACTATCGGCTATGATTGACTATAATTATGTTTGGCCTTTTCATTAGGCTTTTGGGGCTGGTGATGGAGGCTAAAGATGAAAGGTTAAAGGCTGGCATCTCGTGGACTTTGCAAAAGGTTAGAGGAAAAAGAAGGTGGAAGAAATTATATATATATATATATATATATATATATATATATATATATGTGTGTATATGTATGTATGTATGTATATATTGGTGTACTGTATAATAATGGCATCCTGGTTCTGGGATAAGATATCCATATTCTTGTATAGATATTGAGATCTTTAGATATTAGCGGAAGACTCCTGGTTGGCACCTAGTTGGCAAAGGACTCATGTTTGGCACAATCCAGGCATAATACTTATGGTTGCAATAATACTCCCGGCATAATCTAAATCCAGGCATAAGACGCTCCATCTCGCTCCTTAAAATACCAATTGGACTCAGCTCTTTAGTGTAATGTTCCAAAATTTTCATGAATAAATTGGAACATTAATTTTGCTCATATTGTGTAGTAGGTGAATAAAAGGGAAGAGGAAGCCTTTTTAACATGAATAAAACCCTTCCTAATGTAAACAGGGAACTTTTGAGCAGCTTATTTTACACCTCCTAGTGTGAAAAGGGCCAAGTGTATGAGGACAAGGTCAAGTTGACCAAGTCAATCAGCGCAGCCTAAGGAGGAGTAGCTTGCCTAAGAAGACAACGTAGTTTTGGAGGGAAGGGATTCAAAATGAAGATGGAAACCCTAAGAGGTGGGACCCAAGGTGAAGGAGCTCACAAATTCATAAGAAGGAGAAGGGAAAAATTGTGGGGGTTAGCTTATGTATTTCGATTTCATGTCTACTTAGACATTTTCTACAAACTCCTGCTGCTTAGCAGAGTTTGGAGGAATTCCTGTTTAGGAATTCCTTCTCCTTCATTGGGTGATTTATTGAAGGGGTTTTGCTTCATTTCTCCCACATCCCGATTGGAGGCCAATCATTTCTCACAATTAAAATGTTATTTCTATAGAAGTGGACGCAGTGTTGCTGGGTAGTGCAGTGGGAGGATTATTTCATCTACACTTGTGCATCTCCATTTAGTGGAGGGAGTTTATCTTGCATTAAGGGAGATATGTAGGAGATTCTAGAGCTCATTTCAGATATTGGCATGTGGCCAACTCATGTTCCATCCATTACAGCGCAGTTCACTGGGTAAACTGCGTTATTTTTGTGAGAGCAACAACTGCAGGGTTTGATCCCTTGCTTGAGGGCTTGTTCTTTGGAGAAAGGGCCAACCCTTCTCCCGGGAGGCTCTATATTCCATTAATCTTCTGTATTTTCATATTCTCAGTCATATTTATATTCAGTGTTGTAGTGGCTGCGTTTTATAGCTACATATATTTGCAGATCTGTAGTTGTACACTTTGTATTTTCGTGAACCCCCTGGTGGGTGATATTTATTGTGTATAAAGAGAAAAGGAATCAAATTTTCTTAGCCATTGGATGATTTTTTATTTCAGATATGATATCTCATGTTATTCTCTGTATAAACCCTAATGAAAATAACGCAGATCTTGATTCTGCAGTTTCTGCATGTTCTAAGCTATGGGGTTTAGGCTCATTTGAGGCATATAGAAATAGGGAGATCTGTTTATATGAGCTAGAGTCATTTTTTTCACCTCAAATTATGCATGTGATTTTCATATCATGTATACTAAGGGTCATAAGACCCATTTCTCACTTGTATAGTGTTATTTTCTGGAGACAGTAGTTTTGTGCTTACATGTTGCTGCCATTTTCAGCTAGTTCAATGTGGGAGATCTAAATAACCTGCTTAAGGTTATTTATTTGAGCTTAAATTATACAAGGAGGTCAAAATATATATGTTGTAAGGAATTCCAGTAGTAGGTGGCCTTATTTTCACATCTGCTTCCTTATACAACGTCCCTAAGGAGCTTGCTGCAGCAATTCATAAATAGGAATAATTACATATTTGTAGACAGAGAATGCAAAAGGCCAGGTAGCCTCTGGTTCTCTCCCTTCTTTGGAAAGAGAAATAACCAGTAAATGCCTCAGCTGCCCATCTCTAGCACAAACTTGTGATTTTTCCGAAAAATGGACATTACATTTAGATTGTGAATAAACGTCAGTAACAACCACAGGTTTTATATCGACTAGCTTCCGTCTACATCATAGCATTAAGTCCGACTTTAGTCCCTTGGAGTAGAGCCTTAGGTATGAAATAGACTATAAGTTCTCTATTTGGTCCCATGTCTTAAAAGCTGTAGTCGTATATGGCAAGAAGCCTTATTAATAGAAGATCCTTAGACTTTGCATTAGCTGCATGGAATGCCTTAGATAGCCTTAGATAAGGCCATAGATAGTTCTAGCCTTATTCCGTTCAAGCTTACAAGTAGTAACTGTAGAGTAAGGTACTACTAGCCATAGCCTTTGTAGGTGGAATTAGTACTTCTTTCTAATATAACCCCATGTTTCCCATACATTCAAGTGCATAAGAAGAGGTTCTAGATTTTGAAATAAAAAGGCAAGCACCAACCAGTTGTCATTGTTTGGTTTTTTATTTTCAAAAGAATAAATAGAAATGTTTGTACCCAGAAAAAGAGACCTTTCTTTCAATCTCCATTCTTTGTAAAAGAGAAAGAAAGCCCAAAGCTATTTTCTTAAGCTTTGGCTAAAGAGAGGCAAAAAGGTTACATGTCAAGGGTATCAGCCAACAGTAGGCATAAGCTCAATGCAAAAGCAAAAGAGTTCATCCCAGTTATCATAGCTAGAGCCGTATAGTAAGGGCTTGTATACTGCCTTAAGAGTCTATGCAATAGTAAGTACTATTAGCTCTAATCACTATAAGCTGTAGTCTGTAGAGTCTATCTGCTAGAGCCATAGAGTCAAGCCCTTGCACTATAGCAGTAGTGAAACTTTCCTTTCTCTTGAGTCCAACTATTGAACTTTTATCTTAGGTCTAAGTTCTATATATAATAACCCATATAGTGTTTAGCTTATAGCAACTAAGTAGTTTATCTCTATAATAAATACTATGTTTGCCTTTGGCTACTACGCTTGAATCTATATAACGACTGCTGCCTATATGTATGTAGTGCTTATAATGACTCTCTCTATATCATAGACTAGTGAAAAAGCTATAGTAGTGCTATTAAAACTAACTCTTCTTTCAATCTCTATAATCAAACTATTAGAACTAACTAAGTTCAGTAGTTGTTGTTTCTAGTAGTTGAATCTCTTCCATGGAGTAAGGTCTTGCCTTAAGGTCGTTACTTATTACTTGCCTTAGTATTAAGCTGTAGATAAAGAACAACTATACAGTAAGTATTGAGAGTAGTATGTTCGTTGGTCACTTGCTGAAGAAGTCTTAAGCCATAAAGTTCAAGCCCCATGGACTATGTAGAGGGTTCATTAATAAGAGCTCTTGAGTTCTCTCATTCATTCAAAGCATGCACCTACTAGAGCTAGCCTCTCATGTAATTCACTACAAAATCCATGATTGCGTTATATATGTGAATATACAACCTTGTGGCACAACCTAAGAGAAGATATAGTTTGATGGAGATGGAAAGGCAAGAACAAAGACTTGGTTTATATAATTTCATATTAGTAAGACTAGAGCTAATCTATTAAGGCTAATTGACATGGAACCAAGTGCATGGACTAAAGCTTTGTAATATCCCAAAATGGGATCTGTCAGCAATGCATGATTGGGAAAGGAATTTTCCAGTAATGTATAAACAGAAATGAAAACTAGCACTTGGATCCCTTAGATCTGGGTTTATAAGTCCTAAATCCAAGAGGTATCAAAAAGAAATCCTCATATGTGGGTTAAATAGATCTCCCAAACCTAGTTTCCTTGAAAAATTCCCCAAAGAGGGACTGCAACAATACAAACAATTCTGCTCAGAAAATAACACAGTTTCTACAGAGCAGTGATAGGAGGCTCATAAAATGTTCTTCATGTAGAAATTTGAATAATTTGCTGAGTTATTCACCAAGATTATCCTGGTCACATACTACTTGAGCTTCATACATAACACATAATCTCTTCTACGCATTAATAATCACATGCGGAAATAAAAACAATAAGCGATATTGAAAACATTCACATGCGCACATAGAAATTCAACACATATAACACAGTATGTATACCGGGGAAAGCTTACAGCTGAAAACCCCCTACTGTATGTATATTATAATGAAGAAGAATCATGTAACAATCTCAATACAATACTCCTCACAAGTACTCAGTACTGGCTCCAAAAGTTACACACAAACTAGCTCAGATCTGAACAAGTCACAGGTTCAAAACTCCTCCACTGTTTGCCTGCCTCTACTGCGCAATCCAAGATGAGAGAATTAATGGAATGAATTCGAATTCCCTTGGCTTTAACTGTGCAATCCTCATTGTCAATCTCCTCCAATGCTTGTGCAAATCTCATGCACAACTAATGTCACAACTAATAGCAAACTCACCCTTTCATCTACCTCTTCCACTGGTCTTCACTGAACTGTCCATGCACTGCAGTCAACTGATGTGTTCTTTAGTTGAATAATGAGTTAATAATTATTGAATTAAATAATATTTAATTCACACCACTCATCACTAGTGTATTAGCCAGTTAAACTAAATACAACTAGTTCAACTAAGTTAAACCGAACACAACTCCACCAACTGTCTCATCAACTCCACCAAACTGCGAAATGACACTAGCGAGAGTCAAACATGCCTGCTATCAACTAACCCATAGGAAATTCGAATGTCCTTCTGCCAGCTGCATGTGCCACATATGTAGCTCGAACTGAAGTGCTCCAAGAGGATAAGATAAAGTTTATGGTCCAAATATTATTAAGGGCTAATAATATTTGACTGTTCTATTTTTAGACAGGTAGTCTAAAAATAGACTTCGACCTGTATGTATAAAAATAGATGTCCATCTATTTTTACCAACTTGACCAATTATCCAAGAATAGCATCCCACAACTCCTAGACCATGCTCCATATGTCTAAAAGTAGACATAGTCTAAAAATACACTTTTCGACAAAAATCAAATGTGTGGTCCCCACCTAGTTTAGGTGATCACTCTCCAACTAGGATCAGGAAAGATGTTTCAGGAGGCCTCCTTCACTGTTTCTGGTTGCCATTTTCAACACTTCCTCTAAAAAAGAAAGGACTGTCTTTGCATGCAACATGCAACTCCATGCATTTGCCCTGCAACCTTCACAAATGCCATGCAACTCCATGCATGCGACATGCAACTCCATGCATTCACCATGCAACCTTTGCATGCGCCATGAAAAATCATGCATGCACCATGCAACTTCATGCATGCTCCATGCACCCTTTGCATGCAACATCTTCGAAACTGAATAGGCTCCAAACAACTCAATCAGTCTGATGCATCTATCATCAAAGTCTTCGACTTATACTGGTACCAACTGCACATGTCATCAGGAACCACTGCGCTATTGAACTCTTGCAACCATGCACTTTTTCACTTGCTGTCAAATCTGATCCACGCTCCAGTATCTGACACTATCACTTTGATCTTCATCAATCAGAAACGTCACACTCTTTGCTGCTTATTTGTGAGCACCTCGTAGCCGAGGTTCAACTCATGAGATCCACACCATCTCATGAATCCTGCTCCAATCTCCTGTAGGATTAATCATGCATGTCGCCCCACCTCACCTGGTGGTATAAGCATTTGTATGCACTCCCGGGAACTTGCGGCCACGAAATTTCTCTCGGATGAGTGGTTTCTCCCTCCATTCTCCTCTTTTAATTTGCTCCACACTCAGAGGCTCACTTTCTACTTTTGCATGCATTTGTTACTCCTCTCAAGCTTCAGTTGCATGTCTTTCTCCCGCTTCCCAATAGTAGGAAGCTCCGTAGACATCCCATCTACTTCAAGTCTGTAGAGATTCTTTGCCCAAATCCCAACCTTCTTGACTTGTCCCGTTGCCTTGTGCCGAAGGAAAACTTTCCCTTCTCTAAAGACAACTTAATACCCTTTATCATCTAACATTGCGACTGAGATTAAATTCTTTGTTAGACCTGGTACATGCAATACATATTGTAAAAGAATGAGTTTACCTAACTCCCTCTGAAAGGTTATGGTACCAATGTCGGTCGCATTGTATCGTCCACCATCGCCCAACTCAACATGCATCTAGAGACCTTTCTCCACCAAGTCACTGAAAAGATTTGCATCTCCCGTCATGTGAAAGGAAGCACCACTATCAAAATACCACCCTGATCCCAATGCACTAGACACCATGCATGCGATCAATGAGAAGTCCAGCTCAAATTGCGAGGCAAGAGCCTCACCGGCTGCAGCTCCAGCAGCCTGCTTGTTCTTCTTCTTTTGTGGACAATTCATGGCGTAATGTCCATGATCTTGACAGTGAAAACACTTCACTTTGGACATGTCATGCTTTTTACCATCTGCACCGGATTGAGAAGCCTTCTCCTTGCCCTTCCCCTTCCTTGCTTTGGCAGCCAAAGCACAGTATTCTTCATCAGATGCCTTTGATGAAGATACGTCCCTGGTACTCCGCCGTATCTCCTCTTGCACAAAATCAGACCACAGTCTTTCCCATCCTGGAAATTTCTCCCGACCATTGACACTGTCCTGATATGCATGCCAACTTTTCGGAAGCCCAAGGAGAGCCAAGCTCACCAGTTCCTCATCCTCCACACTAACTCCTACACTCCCAAGTTCATCCCTGCAGTGGACAAACTTTGTCAAGTATACCGGAATAATGTCATTCTTCTCCATATTTATTTTCCTGAGTTTATCCTTGAGCGCCAACTTCCTTTGGTCACTCTTGCTCTGGAATAAATATGTCAAGGCTTTCCACATCAAGAATGGAGAAGCTTTACCATGCAGGTTGGATACTATGTGATCCTTCACGCCCTCTAACAGAATCCTTCGACACCTTGCTGTCTTCTTTTGCCAAGCTTCAATCACAGCAGCATCCGTAGAAGTAGGCTTTGGAATTTATTTCTCTATGAATTCCAACAACCCATTGTCATCTAACACTGCCTCCATCCTATCTTTCCATGCAATATAATTCGAGCTGCCTTCCAAGGCATACTCCAATCGCAATCCGACGAAAGACATCTTTGCTTTTGACACCAAGAAAAACAATTCTGCAATTCGAATTCCAACAGCTCCAAACTCCACCGCTTCCGATCCAAAATTAGTGAGAAAAAATTATTTCCAAATCAGAGATCGATTGCATGGGAATTTACCAGACCTTTCACCTTCAAATAAGGATGAATCCAGAGGCTACCTAGCCCGATTGCAGACCCTGCCTGAAGAAATAAAATGCAATCACTTTCTGAATAATAGATCTGATGATCAATATCGCTCCGATACCATGTAGAAATTTGAATAATTTGCTGAGTTATTCACCGAGATTATCCTGGTCACATACTATTTGAGCTTCATACATAACACATAATCTCTTCTATGCATTAATCATCACATGCGGAAATAAAAACAATAAGCGGTATTGAAAACATTCACATGCGCACACAGAAATTCAACACATATAACACAGTATGTATACTGGGGAAAGCTTACAGCTGAAAACCCCCTATTGTATGTATATTATAATGAAGAAGAATCATGTAACAATCTCAGTACAATACTCCTCACAAGTACTCAGTACTGTCTCCAAAAGTTACACACAAACTAGCTCAGATCTGAACAAGTCACAGGTTCAAAACTCCTCCACTGTTTGCCTGCCTCTACTACACAATCCAAGATGAGAGAATGAATGGAATGAATTCGAATTCCCTTGGATTTAACTGTGCAATCCTCATTGGCAATCTCCTCCAATTATTGTGCAAATCTCATGCACACTATAGTCACAACTGATAGTAGACTCCACCCTTTCTCCTACCTCTTCCACTGGTCTTCACTGAACTGTACATGCACTGAGTTAACTGATGTGTTCTTTAGTTTATTTATGAGTTAATAATTAGTGAATTAAATAATATTTAATTTAGACCACTCATCTCTAGTGTATTAGTCAGTTTAACTAAATACAACTAGTTCAACTAAGTTAAACCGAACACAACTCCATCAACTGTCTCATCAACTCCACCAAACTCTGCCACATGAGTTCTAACTGAAGTCAAACATGAAATAGCTCAACTAACCCATAGGAAATTCGAATTTCCTTCTACCAGATGCATGTGCCACATCTGTAGCTCGAACTGAAGTGCTCAAAGAGGATAAGATAAATTTTATAGTCCAAATATTATTAAGGGCTAATAATATTTGACTGTTTTATTTTTAGACAGGCAGTCTAACAATAGACTTCAACTTGTATGTCTAAAAATAGATGTCCATATATTTTTACCAACTTGACCAATCATCCAAGAATAGCATCCCGCAACTCCTAGACCATGCTCCATATGTCTAAAAATAGACATAGTCTAAAAATAGACTTTTCGACAAAAAATCACATGTGTGGTCCCCACCTAGTTTAGGTGATCACTTTCCAACTAGGATCAAGAAAGATGTTTCAGGAGGCCTCCTTCACTGTTTCTTGTTGCAATATTCAACACTTCAATAGTAATTACAGCAGCAATAAATTTATACAATGAATTTCATCAAATACATAGCAGAAAATACAAGTCATAGACAGAAGAAATCTCCTCAAAAGAGGGCTGCAACCATATGAATGACTGAAAACTACCTTGACAACGTTATTTTATTAGGCTGAAATTTCTGTATGTTACATGTCAGATCTATATCAGATCTGTGCATAAAAAGTTAGATCTATATCAGATCCATGCACTAGAAGAGCTCCTCTTTCAGATCCCCTTGGAATTTTGGGGTTTACACCAAGCATGAACAATAGATTTGAGATCTAAGAAAGAAGATCTGCAGAAATATTCAGAAATGTTGAAGTATTTAGATTATGTAGATCAGATCTAAAAAGTACAATGTGTAGATCTCCTCCAGTGGATCTCAAAGTGAATGGTAGGTCCCCAACACTCATAAACTGGCTCTCCAAATGGTGCACCCAAACTCCCTGCAACACCACCTACAAGAATAACACAGATCTGGAGTAGAAACTGTGCTGTAGGGGATATATAGATGATGGCCACATGCCTAAATCAGAAACTGAAGCTCATGCACTCTAATAAACTCCCTCCAATAGAGTAGAGGCCTCCCCCACTAAAAAATAACACTGGAATGACTTAGATATGAAGAGATCTAATCTCCACTGAGAATAACGCAGTCCCTCAAGGGAGAATGTGATGTAGCTTGAATAACTGAGTTGGCCTGATGCCAAGATGAAAAAATGAAGCTCAATAGTGGATGCACTCTTCCAGGAGGTTAAAAGACACACTCACTGAGAAGAGGCTCCAATACAATCTAGATCTGAACAAATCTAGAGTTTCACTTGCTGCAGCTTACAAAAGCAATAAAACCCTCATTGGATATGCATTGCAGTTGGAACTAGAAGCTTGGTCTCCAGCCATATAGTGGACAAGCAATAAAATCTCTCCCAAGAGCTCCTAAATGGGAAGAGATGGAACTCCTAAATAGGAAATTCCAATGCTAAACATCATATGCAATCTAGGCTAAACAGCCAAGAAATCTCTGTGTGTAAACCGACAACAAATCAAAAATCAAATAATAAACAACCTCCATATGTTTCCTTCCCCTTCCTTTTATAATATGAAAGCTTGCGAAAACCCTAAACCACCTTCATCAACTTATCTCTTTCACACAAGAGACCTCCTTCTAGAATTATGTTGTGCCTCATTGATGAGCACTCCTCTAATACTGCGTTGTAGATATGGTCAAGATTGACCTAGTCAAGTGGATTTGTTCTTTTCACACTCAAGTGTGTTTATTAAAGTGGCCCATATTTACCCTTTTTCACATTGGGCATGGATTTATTCTTCCATTAGGATTTTAATGACCCTCCTTTACATAATTTTATTTGAACAAAGAAAACAAAATTAAATTGAATATTCCTATTAAAATAGGAATATTACAGTCCTCCTCTCCAGAATGTTTCTTTCCCTCAAACAACTTACAAGGACTCGCAAAATCTTCCAATGGAATTGTGTCCTCCCAAGGGTATAAGTGTGCTTTTGGTGAATGAACCAATTAGCTGTCATCATAAAGGAGTGGGAGATACATAGAAATAGTTTCTTGCTGTCCATTGGTTTTCTCAACGCATGAGAGATGGTAGATGTAGGGTACTTCAACCCCATGAGAGGCTCCAATCTCCATGCTATCATCCAAACAAAGTGAGACATCCTAGGTAGCTCACATAAAAAGTCACCAATTCCCCCCATTTTCATTGTGTAGGGGCTCCATGCATGGGAATGAGAGATGACGATACTCAACTCATGCTGTCCCTCTTTCCATTTTTGATGAATGTGGAGTTGCTAATCCTGGGATGCAATAAAATAGTCCTCATGAAGCCAAAATGAACTTGTACCTTCATGATTTTCTCCTTTGATTCTAGTGAGTCATCTTGCCCAATCTCCCATGCATATAGTGAGTAGATTATCTTCACCATATGTGCTCCAAATGAAACATGGACTAAGTGTCATATGATATATGGGATGGTGAAAATAGTCCTCCCCTTGAGACCAGCGTTGTACATCACCTTGCTGCCTTAAATCATGGTGCAATAAGTGGTCATCCCACCACCTCCTTGCTGAAATAATATTCTTCAAAGCTTGAAAATAATGGAGGATAATAGATGTTGGCTGAACATGATTCCAGCAACACATGCCTTGCTCCAAGTGCTCCCCTGTGAGAGATATTTTCTCATGACATAAGCCCAATACATGATCATTTGCATAAGAAAACATAGTATATAAGGCAACAGTCATATAAGGCCCTATCCTCTTCTTAAAGTATGAATAAATATGGGAGATTGCATTCCCAATGGACACATCCACACAATGTGTCATTCCTCCTCTCATGTTCATAACAAATATTGGAGCATTATTAGCATCATGATATAAAAAAGCTCCCTCATACCACCTCATGAAAAGGTTACATTATCCCCCAACCCAAGGTACATACATGATTATGATATTCATTCTAAACAGAAATACATGTACATACACCATAGGTATAAGAAAATGTAAGGACATGGAATTCATCATGGGGTGCACATACTTTCTTCTTGTCAACCAAAGTAACCATGTCCCCTTCTTATGCATCCCTCTCTTGAAATACAAGGCATGAGACAAGAAAATCAAAAACTTTGGGTGGTACCCACACTCATCCAATAGAAACCAGTGCAGGTCATCTCCTCCCTACTTCAGATCTAGATGTGGTAAGTGGTTTACATACCACTTACTTTCTACCCTCATCATCCCCCCATGGCTGAAGGTGAAATGTATATTTGGTGCCTTAGGGAAGCACCCATCATGCTGCAAGACCTCACTTAGCCCACCAAGGGAGTGGCCATATTTGGAAATAGTTCTGGCCCATAGTTGGCCATGAAGTTTATATGGCAAGACACTCTTTTTAGAAGTCATGGCCTGAACATGTAAAGTAAAAGAATGCATGCAATCATAAAGTAAAATTTGATTGACATAAGCATGCTTCTTACCCAAAATCTCCAGCGCTGTGATAGTTCCTCTCTTGGCCAAATGTATCATCAATGTACAAGGTTGAGAGAACACTTTTCTCTTTTCATCAGGTGGTTGCCTTGGTGGAATTCTTCCAAGTAAGGAGACATCAACACATAGATCATGATATAAATATGTATGGAAATATGTGTCCTTGCCTCTGTTGCATAGATCTTCATGCCTCCTTAGGACATCACTCCTTTGAAATAAAGAGGGGTAAATGTTTCTTACCCTATGAAGCTTTCCCTCCCCTTTATCTCTTGCAGTATTTAGGATCTCACCATATGATAATGAAGGCACATGCTGCTCATGGGTGGTGCCATAATTTCTATATGTGAGATTCTTTGAAACTCCTTGTAAGAATGTAAGAGCTTCTCTTCTTGGAGCAACTGCCCCTTCTCCTTCTTCATGAAATTCTAGAGATGCCTTTGTTATGACTGCACTGTCACCCCTAGCCTTTTCTTCAATGGTGGAAAATGCCTCATCATCAATAGGAGACCTTAGATCTTGGTCTACATTTGAAAGAGGAATCTTCATGTATTCTTTTTGAGAAGAAGACCCTTCATCCAATGAGGATCTTGCCCTTGGCAAGGTATCAAACAAGTTCACATTCTCCTCAATGGTCTTCATAGGTGGAGTTGGATTTGTAGATTCTCCCGCACATCTCCTCTATTCCTCCTTGTTAGTGTCAGTTTAGTCATACTGCCATCAGTGATCAAAACTGCTCTCTTTCATTTGCATATTAGGAGTCTCATACCGAATAAATTTCACCATTCCGCTAGGTCATGGATTCATTGATGGTAGTAATTTTTTATCAGTTTTCCCTCATGAAATACTTGCTGATTCTCCTTTCTATGGTCTTGGGTCATGAGTCACTTTCACTATCAAAAAATTATGTCATTAGGTCATAGGATGGGTCTCATTAGTTCCTAGGGTCTTACCATGGTCAAATTAATGAGTCAAATGTCAAATAAATATCAGCAAGATCATGAGGAAGTCAATAAATTCAAAGTCACAACACCTAGAATATTAAAGATATATTTTATTCAGGTTGATGTAATTTTCACCTCAAAACCATGTTTTTAGGTGAAAACATGATATTTTTCCTTTATTATCATTCATTATGTAATTTTATGTCATCATATGTAATAAGTCACAAATTGCTGCCATCTTCACAAAGTCATCATCCTGCCTTCAGAGAAGTTTTTCATAGCATGCTCAACACCAAATCATCTTCCAAGTAGATCCATCAGAAAGAGCCTACAAAGAGCTTTCCAATGGTATATTACACTCTTGAAACTGACTTCTGGATTGAAGTTTATGCTTAAGTGAAGTAAAATTCCCTATATCTTCAAATAATCCCTATTTCCCATTTTTCCCTTAAAACTTTATGTTTAAAGTTTTAATATTTTCCTTATAAAAACCCATTTTCCCCTTCCGACTTACAAAATAGCATTATAAATTATTTTAATACAGATGCGATTTATTTTATAAACCACTTCCCCACCATTGCCATAAAACTTTATAATAAAGTTTCACATCATATAAATCCCCACCGTTCTAACCACTTCCCCACCATATTGAAAAACTTTATAATAAAAATTTGCAACAAAGTTTATATTATAAAACTTGTGACCTTAAGTCCTTTCCCCTTTCTATCGCAATCACAAAATTTTCACTTCATGCCCCGATTGGCTCTTTGCCAAACTACCGATGCGATTTAATTAACACTCTCGATGGTATTATCCCACCGATCGCACCCCCAATTCAATCGCTTTGATTGATCACATCGCAACATTTAATAAATGCGTTCCGACTGCCCCACGCCAAAGTCTCTGATGCGATTACGCTCCGATTGAGCCCTTCCGATCGGCACCTTCTGATTGCACCCCCACCGTTGATTCATTCACCCAATCCGACGGCCCACAGCCCATCGGACCTTTCCAATCGGCGTTTTCACTCCGCCCTCCTCCGATCTCCGATGCCGATTGCGATTCATATACCTTGGTCCCACCACATTATTTTCCGCCCCTTTCATAAGTAAAAGCCCATTCGCCTTCGTTAAAATTAAATTTGTGTTTATTTCATAATACAAAGAACTCTCCCCATCGCATAAGAAGTTTTGTAAAGTGTTATACTCCACTCCCCCTTCGACCTCCCGATTCCGATTGCGATTCATTACCCCGGTCCCACCATTATAACCCCTCTGCTATTTCATTTAAAAAGCCTTCGTCCCTTTGTATAAAATGAAGAACCATTTTTATTTATTTTCAAAGGGATTTCCCCCTCTTTCATTGCATTACTCTATCAGGCCTTTCCAATTGCATCGGAGGCTTCTAGCCTTGTTTAACGTACGTCTGAAAATCCCCGATCCCGATTGCGATTATGTAAGTTATGATATATTGCATACCCTTCCTTCCCCCAATTCTGATTTCAATTACGATGTGGACCCCATATCCCTTCCATTTGATCCTTTCATTTAAAAAATAATTTTTTCCCTTCACAAAGACATAAATTCATTATTTCATCAGCGTTTTATTAAAAAGTCAGAAATAGTCAAAGCACCGAGAGTTAATATGAGACAAAAATTGTTACAGGAGTAGCAAAGTAGGAAATCTGTTCTTCGGATTGCCTATTTTTCTTTCATCTAGTATAACAAAAAAATTTTCAGATGGTCAACGTATTAATTTTCCTCATTTTCAGAGGCCAATTGTTGGTTCTCTTTGCCATATTCAGATTACGGTTCTGAGTTGTTAAACAACTCCCTCTTTTCATGGATCTATGTTCCCAAATTTCAGCTTATTTATTGTAATTGTAAATCATTTGTAAAGTAGTCTGAGTCCAAGTCTGAGAATCTGTAACTTAGAAGTAGGGGAATAGTGTGGAAGAACATTTTGTGCTCCATTGTACAGTTGAAAGGGAATTAATAAGAGATGCAACTCTGATTTGTGGGATCCATGTGGTATGAGATTTAGCATTTGTTTTTCTCCTTTGTTTCATATGCAAATTGTTATGTTTCACCTCTCATCCATAAAAAAATCTTTTTGAATGCTTTTAAGATAGAAAGGTAGAATCCATTTTATATGCTCTGCCTTGGGAAGTCATTCATTATCTGTGTTTCCCTTCTATTTGAAAAGGATCCATTTATTGTGCCCTTTTCAGCTCCTCACCAGTCTTTCCATTCCATCTTATTTCTACTTGATTGCTAAATATCTTGCCTATCTTGCCCCATGAAATACGCTGTGTCCTAATTTAATTCCCAGTTTCATACTGTCCTATTTTATCCCACACATCCTTGAAATTAATTCATTTATTAAACCCTTTTGCCATCATTTTACCTAGCCTAATATCAGTCCACTATAACGTTTTATTGAATATCTATCTTTACGGAGAGAGCCCTCTCCTGTCCTTGTAGGGCTAGCTACAAGGCTGAGCGTGGTTTAGTTGTTACCCTATTTTTCCCTTTTTAGCCTGGTGTCCAATTCGGGAGCTAACAACTCTGGTGACTCAACTGGGGATCGAACCCAGGTTTTGGAAACCAAAACTGCCCATTTCGCGCCGCTTTTGGCCTGGAGGAAAACCACTTTATAAAAACGTGATCCAGTTGTTTTCGGGCATGTCATCACTCCAAAACCGCCCATTTTGCATGGCTCTGAGCTGTTAAGCTTCGACCTTTGAAAAAACACGATATTCATCATGATCGTCCGATCTGGAGAGCGTCAGATCCAATGGTAATTGCGCAATAAAGTGCACGTGAAATAGATTAGGGTATGGCCCAACGGTTTTATACTATTTAATATCTATTTTATTCATAAAAAGTGGAATTACGGATGAGTGGGCCCCTGCTGTTAAATATATGTCGCGTTGATAGAACAAAAGCATATAAGTTCGAAGGATTTAAAAGTTGCGCCATTGTTATAAAGTTTGATATTACGATTGGGTAAAGTTGCTTAAATATTTTTTTGGAGCACATTCCCTTATATTATATATTTGCTTGAGAAGGTTTCGAATATCATTATAAAGAGAATATTGTTGCAACGCTTTGGGAAGAAAATATAGCTACAACCATTATTTTTCTGCTATCAGAGCATAAAGGTCAGATCACCCCAGTAAAACGTTTTCTTGTAAATAATTTTCAGAGTTTGTTAGGTTGAACATAATTTTTGTACAGTAGAAGATACACCAGGGCTAATCCAGATCCAAATCCTCCCCCTGTGTTTGAAAATCCAAATCTTATCCCAAGAATTGTCAGAAGACAAGAATGATCAAAAAGCCCCAGGCCTGTCTTCAGATCCTATACTTGGCCCAATGAGTGGTTTTTTGTAGAAGATATTTCCTTTGATGAGAATTTTGAGCTGTATTTTTTTAAAAATAAGTCTGAAACTGACATTGATGATACAGTTTTAGATCCTGAGTTCCTTGTAGATATTGAAGTCCAAAGGGAAAATTCCTCCATTGACAATTACATTTCAAATTCTCCTTAGTCTATCACTATAAATAATATTCCCGATCCTTCAGAATCATCAAGAACAACATTCCCTCCTCCCAC
This sequence comes from Pinus albicaulis, assembly GCA_034641835.2. Taxonomy (NCBI): domain Eukaryota; kingdom Viridiplantae; phylum Streptophyta; class Pinopsida; order Pinales; family Pinaceae; genus Pinus; species Pinus albicaulis. The sequence continues at coordinate 39,390,703 of CM076576.1, forward strand.
TTCATCACCATCCCCTTCAGTCAATTCCCAATTATCATCTCCTACAGCAACACCTCCACTAAATCCCGGTAATACAAATATTGTTGTAAATCCACCCAGAGTTATGGTTGCCCAGTATGCACCCCTGGTTTTACCTCAGGTTCTCAATGATATGCTTGTTGACTATCAAAGCAAAATTCCCATCTTTGATGCCACCCAGAGCATTACAACCCAGTAGCATGTCAATAAAATGAATGAATTTTTTGATATACATGAGGTGGAAGTAGAGAATGCAACTACCATATTGTTTGTTCAAAGCTTCGGAGGTGAAGCTAGGAAATGGTTTAGAGCCTTACTAGCAAGCTCAATTCACACTTTTCAGGAGTTGCACGCACAATTTTTAGACCGGTGGGAGGTAAAAAAGAACCCACTCCAAATTATGTCGGAATATGAGAATTTTAATAGAAATGTGGGTGAAACTGTGCAGGACTATTGTTTAAGATTCAATGCTATATATAATGCTATTCCGGCTAACCTGAAGCCTCCTATGGGATTAGCATTACTAAAATTCCCAGATGGTTTTGATGCCGATATGGCATATCAGCTGCGTGAAAGAGACCCGTCTTCACTTGAAGACATGCAGAAGATAGCAGTAAGCGTTGAAGCTAATCTGCTGGCCAAAAGAGCACGAGTCAGAGCTGAGAAAAGAGTCATAGTGAAAGAGGAGGCCTCTCCTTCAGACAGAAAAATGGCCACTCTGATTAGAACAGTGGAAAAAATGGTTGATAGGTTAACCATTGCAGATAGACCCTAGCCTCAAATAAGAAATCCAAATTTCAAAGGGAAACAACCCCAATTTAGAATTAAACAGAGAGAGAAAAGAGCGCAGGACCAAGTAGCGTCACCACAACAGCAGATTAAAACACCATTTCAACAAAACTATGTGCAAGGGACATACTCAGATGACGATGATCCTGTGATTGAGGCTAATCACTTTTTCACAGCTGATGGTGTGCCAATTTTCCTCACATAAGACGAAGAATACACAGTGGCGACTCTAGATATTCAAAAAGACAAAAATTTCATTTTGGCCAATGACACAGTGTTGGAAAATGAATCTGATGATTACCAGAGAGGGTATATGAACTCTCTGTCATCTCAGAAAAGGTAGTACTCTTTAAGGAACAGAGATGTTACAATTAGTCCCATTCAGAAAAGAAAATAACTTCAAATGAAGAACGATGCACAGAAGAAAGGAAAAGAGCTGGCCGATCCTACCTCAAGTAAAGCACCTGCAGCTACTAATACAGCCAATGAAAAGAACCAGTAGAGCGCAGCAAAGGAGCAAACAGAGAAGAAATACCCTCCCATTAAAGAGGTAGAAAAAGCTCCCTCCTTTAATTTAGAAAATGAAATTTCTAAACTGAAAGTGTCTATGCCCCTCACAAAGTTGGTGAATAATAGTGCATATAAATGTCAGGTGTCTAAAGTCTTGCAAATAGACTCTATTTCTGATATGGTTAATGTAGAAGATGACTACCCTGAACTTATTTTTGGTCCAGCCATAGAAGAATCCGAATAAAGTCAAGTCCCTCCCTTTTACATGAGTCTTAGAGTACATGAATTCATCTTGCATAATGCTATGTTGGACTCTAGAGCCTCACATAATTTGATGCCCAAAGCTGTCATGGAGAAACTAGGCCTTGATATTACTCGAAAATACCATGAATTGTATTCTTTTGACTCAATTAGGGTCCACTGTATCAATCTTATCAAAGACCTAGTAGTGTCTTTAGATCAGATTCCAGCAAAGAATGTCTTGATGGATGTAGTTGTTGCTGATTTCCCACCAAGCTTTGGAATGCTTCTATCTAGGTCTTGGGGTGAAAAACTCAAGGGAACTATGCAACTTGACTTCTGTTATGCCACTATCCTTGTATTTGGCCAGTTGAGAAAGTTATATAGGGAAAATAAAATGAAATATATGATTACTAGAAAAGAGAAGCCAGTAAACCATCCCATTAATGCTGCCCACACAGATCTAGAATATTTTGTTTTGTATTCTGATGGTGGTTTAAATGATGATAATGTTCAGTTGGTACAAGTAGATGAAATACCTGAGATTTCAGAGAATTTCAGAGAAGTCCTCAAATAAGAAAAAGACAAAGCATCAAGCACTTCTGAGTCTCCTGCCTGCCAGCAGCTAAAAGACAATGAGAAGCCAGAAATCAACCAAGGTAAAGAAGAGGAAGGAACAAAATTCCAACATCTACAGGAAGAAGAAGAAGGCCTATGGAGCATGGATTTTGATGGAGCTGTGGGTAAGGATGGAGCTGGTATTGGAATATGGATTAGGAGCCCTGTTTTCCAGCCTGAAAAGGTTCCCCGAAATGTTAGAGTTTGTGCTTATAAGTTGGCTTTTGAGTGCTCTAACAATGAAGCAGAGTATGAGGCTTTGATTGTAGGTCTCAAAATTTTGAAGAAGCTAAATGCAAAAAGGATTTCTGTGTATGGTGACTCCGAGCTAATAATCAAACAGGTGAAGGGAGAATACCAAGCTAAACATCTGAGATTGAGGGCATATAGAAATTCAGTCTTGGACATTTTGAAGACATTCCCAGAGTATACTTTGACAACAGTGCCCAGGATGCAGAACCTCATTGCTGATTCACTTTCCACCATTACAAGCAACTTGAAGATTCCGATGAACTCTAGCAATAAGTTTGAGATCTATATCAAACTTAGGCCTACTGTTCCGGACAATTTAAGGTATTGGCAAGTATTTTGGGATGATAATGAGATTAATGCATTTTTGCAGGGTGATGGAAAATTCAAAGACACTCCAATAGAAGGTGAGTGTAAGGTTGATGATCAGGAGTTGGAAACAAATTAGATGGACATATTGCAGCTAAAGGATAATGTGATTCCTAGAGGTCTCATACCTCTAGAGGAGCTTTTTGACCAGGATGATGTTGCAAAGAAGCCAAGCTTGGTGCCCACTGAGAAAGGAGTTGAAGATGTGAATCTTGGAACACCTGACCAGCCCAAGTTCGTGAAATTGTCAAAGACATTATCCCCTGAGGTAAAGGAGAAGTATGTGAAGTTGCTTTCTGAATTTTCTGATGTGTTTGCATGGGATTATTCAGATTTGAAAGTGTATGACAAGAACATAATCTAGCATACTATCCCAATCAAGCCAGATCAGAAACCTTTCAGACAGAAGTTGAGAAGAATAAATCCAAAGCTGCTGCTATCCATCGAAAAGGAGGTAAATAGGCTATAAAAAGTAGGTATCATAGTTCCTATTAGATTTTCTGACTGGATTTCAAATTTGGTCCCAGTGCGTAAAAAGACTGGAGAAATAAGATTGTGTATAAATTTTCGAAACTTGAATAAGGCATCCTTAAAGGATAATTATCCACTTCCGAAAATGGACCATATTCTGCAGAGAGTAGTTGGAGCATCCAGGATGTCACTACTTGATGGCTACTCAGGCTACAACCGGATCTTGGTGCATGAGAAGGACCAAGATAAAACTGCCTTCACAACACCCTTGGGAACCTTTCGATATGCTAAAATTCCATTCGGACTGACGAACGCTGGAGCCACCTTCCAGCGTGCAATGGAAATTGCTTTTGCAAATGAGAAAGATGTTTTTCTTGTTGATTATTTGGATGATTTGATAGTGTTTTCAAGATCAGATGATGAGAATTTGCACCATTTAAGAGTGGTTTTTCAGCGATGTAGAAAAGTTGGGATTTCTCTCAATCCCAAGAAGAGTCTTTTTTCCATGGATGAAGGCAAGTTTCTCGGGCATATCATCTCTAAATATGGCATCCGCATTGATCTAGCTAGAGTGGAGGCAATTTAGCTTATAGATCTTCCACGGAATAAGAAAGAGATTCAGGCCTTCAATGGTAAGATGAATTTTTTTGCGTAGATTTATACCCAACTTGGCTGAACATTTGAGAGAAATGACCAATATGTTGAAGAAGGACATCACTGTCAAATGGAGTGAAGAGGCCATCAAGTCTTTCAATTTGGTAAAGTTTGCTTTGACTAATGCCCCAGTTTTGATCAGTCCCGACTATACTCAATATTTTATCATATTTTCATTTGCATCTGAGCATACTATGGCTGCTGTTTTAATGCAAAAGAGAGATGAGGTAGAAAAGCCAATTGCCTTTTTTAGTAGGAATATTAGAGATGTTGATTTAAGGTATAATATTATTAAAAAACAAGCATTGGCCCTAATCAAGGCATTGAAGGATTTTAGGGTCTATATTCTGCATTCGCACACTATAGAATATGTCCCTAACGCAACAGTGAAGGATGTGCTGATGCAAATTGATCCAGAAGGTCGAAGAGGAAAATGGATAGCAGCTATGCTGGAGTACGACTTGGAGATAAAACCCATGAAGTTGATCAAAGGCCAAGGCTTGGTGGAATTGATGGCCCAATCAAATCTGCGCGCCCTGGACATAAACCTCATAACAACAGTAGTAGAAGATGAAGATCAAGGTTTTCTGGTTCCAATTTCAGATATTTTTTTGCAGTCCCCGTGGTATTCTGATATTTTTTATGTTCTTCATCATTTGTCTCCTCCTACAGGCATGTCTAAGAGTAAAGGTAGGTCTTTGAAACTCAAATCTGCTAAATATTGTATTTTAAACAATGCTCTGTATTGGAAAGATCCAGGAGGTGTTTTGCTCAATTGTCTGGTGGAAGAAGAAGCTCAGAAATTAATGCATTACAACTAACAAGGTATTGAGAGTTGGGTATTATTGGCCCACATTATTTTCTGATTTATATAAAACAGTGATGAATTGTCATGAGTGCCAAATTTTCCAAGGAAAGAAGAAATTTCTTCCGCTTCCTTTGAAACCAGTTTCAGTGAACGCGCCCTTTCAGTAGTGGGGGCTCGATTTCATAGGAGAAATACATCTCGCGTCCTCAGCACAGCACCGATGGATACTGACAGGGACAGATTACTTTACGAAATGGATCGAGGCTGTCCCAACGAGGCAAGAAAAAAACACGGTAATTATTCAATTCCTAGAGTCGAATATATTATCTCGTTTTGGCTGCCCATGTAAAATTGTAACAGATAATGCAGAAGTGTTCCGATCCAAGAAAATGGTCGATTTCTGTGAAAAATATAATATCCCATTGGGCCACTCCACAGCGTATATCTGCAAGTCAACGGCCTGGCAGAGTCATCGAACAAATCGCTGATGAATATAATTAAGAAAATGCTGGAGGCCAACAAAAGAAATTGGCCCCGAAAGCTCATCAATGCACTGTGGGCAGACAGAGTCAGCAGTAAGAAATCAATAGGTATGTCGCCTTTTGAATTAGTTTATGGAACTGATGCTGTCTTTCCTACATATCTTACAGTCCCAGTTATGATATTATTGCAAGAAGTTTGTAGCGAGGATGATGACAACTAGCGAAGGATCAACCAGATGATCCACCTTTAGCAAACAAGAGAAGAAGTGTCACAGAATCTGATTCAGTTGCAGGAGAAGATTAAAAAGATCTATGATCAAAAGACTAAAGCAGAAAAGTTTTAGCTGGATGATGTAGTGTTGAAATGGGATGCAAGGAATGAAGACAAAGGGAAGCACAGTAAGTTTGACAACCTTTGGAAAGGGCCATACAGAATTTCAGCATACAGGGGACAAAATGCCTTCTTACTTTCAGAGATGGATGGCATGGATTGCCCTGGAGGAGCAGTAAATGGTAGGCTTTTGAAGCACTACCATTGTTGAAGACAAAGGATCAGAATATATGCATCATCATTGTATATACCATGTTATTTTTTTTATCTGGGTTCAAGTACATAGTCATTCAAGTTTGGGGCACGAGGTGAAGGCTATAAAACTTGGATGACATGTGTATGGTTTGGTTTTATTTCATTTTTCAGTCTTAGTCTTGAGTCAGAGTTAGTTTGCATTTGTGTCAGTTTTCAACATTTTGACTCCATGCCCAAATGGATAAGGCTACTTGGTCTACGGTGTTCTTGGCACCTCCAAGGAGCTACCATCCCCATTGGAGCCAATGCTAGTGTCAGTTTAGTCATACTGCCATCAGTGATAAAAACTGCTCTTTTGCATTTGCATATTAGGAGTCTCATACCGAATAAATTTCACCATTCTGCTAGGTCATGGATTCATTGATGGTAGTAATTTTTTATCAGTTTTCCCTCATGAAATACTTGTTGATTCTCCTTTCTATGTTCTTGGGTCATGAGTCACTTTCATTATCAAAAAATTATGTCATTAGGTCATAGGATGGGTCTCTTTAGTTCCTAGGGTCTTACCATGGTCAAATTAATGAGTCAAATGTCAAATCAATATCAGCAAGATCATGAGGAAGTCAATAAATTCAAAGTCACAACACCTGGAAGATCAAAGATATATTTTATTCACGTTGATGTAATTTTTACCTCAAAACAATGTTTTGAGGTGAAAACATGATATTTTTCCTTTATTATCATTCATTATGTAATTTTATGTCATCATATGTAATAAGTCACAAATTCAGAAGCTACCATATTCACAAAGTCATCATCCTGCCTCCATAGAAGTTTTTCATAGCATGCTTAGTGCCAAATCATCTTCCAAGCAGATCCATCAGAAAGATCCCGCAAAGAGCTTTCCAACGGTATATTACATTCTTGAAACTGACTTCTGGATTGAAATTTATGCTTAAGTGAGGTAAAATTCCCTATATCTTCAAATAATCCCTATTTCCCATTTTTCCCTTAAAAGTTTATGTTTAAAGTTTTAATATTTTCCTTATAAAAACCCATTTTCCCCTTCCAACTTACAAAATCGCATTCTAAATTATTTTAATACATATGTGATTTATTTTATAAACCACTTCCCCACCATTGCCATAGAACTTTATAATAAAGTTTCACATCATATAAATCCTCGCCATTCTAACCACTTCCCCACCATACTGAAAAAATTTATAATAAAACTTCTCAAAAAATTTTATATTATAAAACCCGCGACCTTAAGTCCTTTCCCCTTTCTATCGCAATCGCAACATTTTCACTTCATGCCTCGATTGGCTCTTTGCCAAACTTCCGATGCGATTTAATTAACACTCCCGATGGTTTTATCCCGCCGATCGCACCCCCGATTCAATCACTCCAATTGATCGCATCGTAACATTTAATAAATGCGTTCCGATTGCCCCATGCCAACGTCTCTGATGCGATTACACTCTGATTGAGACCTTTCGATTGGCGCCTTCCGATTTCACCCTCGCCGTCGATTCATTCACCCAATCCAACGGCCCACAGCCCATCGGACCTTTCCAATCGATGTTTTCACTCCGCCCTCCTCCGATCTCCGATGCTGAATGCGATTCATATACCCCGGTCCCACTAAATTATTTTCTGCCCCTTTCATAAGTAAAATCCCATTCTCCTTCGTTAAAATTAAATTTGTGTTTATTTCATAATACAAAGAACTCTCCCCATCGCATCAGAATTTTTGTAAAGTGTTATACTCCGCTCCCCCTCCGACCTCCTGATTTCGATTGCGATTCATTACCCCGGTCCCACCATTATAACCCCTCCGCTCTTTCATTTAAAAATCCTTCGTCCCTTTGTATAAAATGAAGAACCATTTTTATTTATTTTCAAAGGGATTTCCTCCTCTCTCATTGCATTACTCTATCAGGCCTTTCTAATCGCATCAGAGGCTTTTGGCCTTGTTTCATATACATCCGAAAACCCCTGATCCCGATTGCGATTATGTAAGTTATGATATATCACATACCCTTCCTTCCCCCGATTCCAATTTCAATTGCGATGTGGACCCCATATCCCTTCCCTTTGATTCTTTCATTTAAAAAATCGTTTTTTCCCTTCACAAAGACATAAATTCATTATTTCATTAGCGTTTTATTAAAAAATCAGAAATAGTCAAAGCACCGAGAGTTAATATGAGACATAAATTGTTACAGCAGCAGCAAAGTAGGAAATATGTTCTTCGGATTGTGTGTTTTTCTTTCATCTAGTATAACAACAAAATTTTCAGATGGTCAATGTATTGCTTTTCCTCATTTTCAGAGGCCAATTGTTGGTTCTCTTTGCCATATTTAGATTATGGTTCTGAGTTTTTAAACAAATCCCTATTTTCATGGATATATGTTCCCACATATCAACTTATTTGTTGTAATTGTAAATAATTTGTAAAGCAGTCTGAGTCTGAGTCTGAGTCTGAGAATCTGTAACTCAGAAGTAGGGGAATAGTGTGGAAGAACATTTTACGCTCCATTGTACAGTTGATAGGGAATTAATAAGAGATGCAGCTCTGATTTGTGGGATCCATGTGGTATGAGATTTAGCATTTGTTTTTCTCCTTTGTTTCATATGTAAATTGTTATGTTTCACCTCTCATCCATAAACATTTCTTTTTGAATGCTTTCAAGATAGAAAGGTAGAATCCATTTTATATGCTTTGCCTTGGGAAATCATTCATTATCTATGCTTTCCTTCTGTTTGAAAATGATCCATTTATTTTTCCCTTTTCAGCTTCTCACCAGTCTCCAACCAGATAGTGGACAAGCAATACAAGCTCTCCCAAGAGCTCCTCAATGGGAAGAGATGGAACTCCTAAACAGGAAATTCGAATGCTAAACAGCGTATGCACTCTAGGCTAAACAACCAAGAAATCTGTGTGTCTAAATAGAAAACAAATCAAAAATCAAATCATGAACAACCTCCATATGTTGCCTTCCCCTTCCTTTTATAAGATGAGAGCTTTCCAAAACCCTAAACCACCTTCATCAACTTATCTCTTTCACACAAGAGACCTACTTCTAGAATTACGCTGTGCCTCATTGACCAACACTCCTCCAATAATGGGCTGTAGATATGGTCAAGATTGACCCAGTCAAGGGGATTTGTTCTTTTCACACTCAAGTTTGTTTATTAAAGTGGCCTAGATTTACCCTTTTTCACATTGGGCATGTATTTATTCTTCCATTAGGAGTTTAATGACCCTCCTTTACATAATTATTCTTTGAACAAAGAAAACAAAATGAAATTGAATATTCTTATTAAAATAGGAATATTACAAGCTTAGAAAAATAGTACAAAAACACATGGGAAATATCATTTTAATTTCATTCCCTGTTTTGTTTTATAACAACAAATCAGTTTGATCGGGTCGGAGGAAGTCCATTGGGGCACGAAAGTAGATTTTATCTTGTTTTAAGTGCCCAGAAGGTTGTAAGTGACTAACAGGGCTACTACTATAAGGATATAGAAGGCAGTCTACATGCAGCTAATGCAAAGACTAAGGTTCTCTATTAAGCAGCTTATTGCCATGGACTACAGAAGGCATGGTAAAAAGAAATAGAGAACTTACAGTCTAGTTATTCTCATAGGGCCCACTCTTAAGCTATTAGTCCAACTCAATAGGTTTCACTCTCGATACTGTGGGCTGAAGCTATTCCATATCATAGGAAAGTGACAAAGAATAAACCTTAGACTCTACTCTATGGCTTGAACTCTCTACAGTCCCATAGGGGAGGGTAGTCCATGCAGCAACTTCATGCTTGTTGGTTGGAATAAGATAGTCTCTTAAGGCTTCCATTGACTAAGGCTTAAGGAATGGGGCTAAAAATAGGATACTTCCCAGTCCCTTATATTCATTTGATGTTCCTATTGCAAAGGGGTTTATTACTACTCCTACAGTGCTAATTGAAATATCTAAAGAAAGAAATCGATAATATAGAACTCTCATCTCTACGTTTCAATTTCCCAGTTCAAGAGGTAGGGGATACTTAGCCACCCATTCCATACCATAAATTAACAACCCTTGAATCCATGTTTGTTGTTGGGAAATATTTCACATTCTCATTTGGCTTTTTTCCTAGAGTGCAACCTACCTCATTTGGATGGTTTCGATGAATTCCAACCACCCCATCATCGGGGAACTTAATAAGATCAACATCATCTATAGGATCATAGAAGACATAATATGTTTGATGATTCTCAAGACATTCTACATCTTTGGACAACTCTTATATGCTTTTCTCAACAACACAAGATTTTAGTTGTGTGCTATCAAACTGATTTTCAAAATAATTTTCAAAAATAGGGTATTCCTCCTCAATCTTAGAAGAGAAAGGTAGCAACACCCTCTCTTTGTATTCTAGCATGAAAAACTTTTGAAAATATTGATCTTGATAATGAAGACTATAGAATTGAATTTGGTCTTCTAAAACTTAAATTTATCTCTCAATGTTCTTAGCAACATCATCCAAAAAGTGAATCTTATCTTCTGACTTGCACTCAAATGACTTTAAATAAGAAGACAAAGACGAAGAAAAATTTTCATCCACTTCCTCATTAGTGTGATCATCATTCTGTTTTTTAAAACCTTGAATGGAAGGAGAGTCTGCCACCAACTCTGTTCTTTCCATCCATGTTTCCACAAAAATAATCCAAAAATCAGCAAGTGACTTTATAGATCTGATAGGAAAGATTTCAATGAAATGTTTACATTTCTCTTGAAATGAATCATAGAACAATACGATGAAAATATCTTCATGTATGAATCTAAGAAGCTCAGTAAAGTCATGGAAATCTGATATATACTTCAAGGTCAAACTCAAATCTTTCCCATTGAATTCTGGACCATTCCTTAAAAAATATGCATCTTTGGGAAAAGGATTTGGGAAGCCATAACTTTTTGAAAAATATATACATGCATACCTTGAAAATATAATAGAAGCGTCTGAGTTCTTCATAAGTCCAGTGGAATCACCATGAATCTATGAAATTTTGAATTCTTCAACAATGGAGTCACCAAGGTAGTTGCAGCCTCGAACAGATTCTGAGCTTCTGCTACCTTCAAGAGTTCAGCTTCAGAATTTTCGGGAGATGTATATCTTCAGACTCTCGACAGACGCACCAAAATGATATCACAAAATTGCACCTGATAGGCTGATAATCAGACAACTTCATGTAACTATTTTAAACTAATCTTGCAACTGAAGCTTAGCCTCTTCAGTCTGAGAGGGATTTCTCAAAGGGGTTAATGACATTGGATAAAGATGAATCTAGATGGCTAAATCTACTTGGAAAAAAACTTGCTTGTGTTGTGTATAGTTTGAAAAGAGTATACGTCTGAAATCATTGGGCTTATAGAGTCAACAATTTTAGTGATTCAGTAGTAAGTTCACTTGACATGGAAGCTGAGGCAGGTAAGAGTTTTTAGCAGAGGTAAGACACACATGAAACATGAAATAACATAGTCAATTCATATACAAAGGAATTTAGAGCATTACATGAATGAATTTTGAGTATTAAAGATGAAAAACACTGCAGATGGTACACATAGAAAGTATAAATCAATTAAGCACTAAAAAATCCATGAGAATATTAGGTTGGCCAAGTAAAAGTTCTCTGTATTACTGAAAAACAATCCAATTACATAAAGCTCCAATATTGCCCAAAAATCTCCAACCCTTTACAAAAATGAATATCTTCCCTTTAATAGATTTGTTACATCATGAGATGATCTGCCTCTTGTCTAGATTCATCAAAATTTACCTAATGACACCTTGCATAACAAGAAAACATCTATTTTAATGAGAAAATGACAAATATTCTATTTGACCGTCCTTTTCTTAATAGGACTCAAACTTTTCATTATTACATTAACTACCTTATCTCCTAATATCGATTACATCTTTGACAACTATTCCTTCACATGTTCAAATAGGGTGTGATGGAACTCATCACTGCATGACATCTTAATTGCCCTCCTCTAAATCTGGAAACAAACCATGCTTTTTAGGCAAATTGGTCCTTATCTTCAACACATGGTTTGGATTATGAGTTGCCTTCATCTCCTAGTATTCAAATCTTGGATAACTGCTAACATAGTCCTTTGACCCTTTTAAAATATCCACCTATCCAAATCTGCACAAAAACATGCTCATAAAGCTTCAAAACAGCACGCTACGAAAGTACGACACTTTCGTAGTGTTACAAAAATGCCTTTTGCCATCAAATTTTATGATTCTTTCCTTCTGCATTGTATTCCTCATGTATTGAAATATCCTCCATGTGATTTCCTCCTCTTGGAAGCTCCCAAAAATGGTTCAAAAGGCAAAAATAAATCTACAATAGTTTCGCAGCATTTTTCTGGCTTCAAGCCTAGGAAACGCTACGAAACTGGTGAAAAGTGTGTTATTTCCAGATTTTTGTCTAGCTTCAAAAATGTGTCTTCCAACTGTAATTTTTTTTTCCAACATGCCATTTACCTTAAAAAACATAAACCAGCTCAAACTAGGAGTCTTGAGGTGTTTCTTCCTCATTAGTGATGAGTTGAGCTATTGGCTCCTCAACTACTCTCATTTTTAGGCCTTTCTTCTCCAGCTCCTCATGGATTAGTTCTAGTTGTTATTGGAGGTCTTTAACCTGATCCTTAAGATTTTTGTTCCTCTCTGCTGTTCTAGACCTCTTCAAACTAACGAGGAGGCAATCAATCTCACCTTTCATATTTAAAACATCTTTGCATATTTTTCCTGTTTTTTTCCTAAAAAATAGGTCTTAGAACATAGAATATATCTCCTAATCCATGATGTATTTTGAAAAAATGGTGGATTTTTTTTATCAATAAGAATGTTCTGAATAAAAACCTCTCTTGGTTTTTAGAAAAACATCTTTAGCTGTCTATAATCTGCATTTTAAAAACATGTTTAAAACAGGAAAACTCTGTTTTCTGAAAATAGGGCTTCAAATAAATCCTTGTATCTCCCAAATAATAACACCTGTGAGAAAATTTATAGAGGGTATTTTTCCTTGTTCTGTGCTTAACAACAATCTCTCTCAGTATTTCCAAATTCATCTCTGTTCATCCATAATCCTCTCTTTAAACTTACTATTCAAATAGTACAAAAACACAACAATTTCTTTGTTAGATCTAGTAGAAAATTAAAACAAATTGAATTGATACATGCTTCAACAAACCTAGGGTCTTCCACAAATAGATTAAGGTCCATGAACTTCTATCTTATCCACAAAGCCTACTTTGTGTGCTCCTGTACATGACTATCTCCTTTTCTAGCCAGGCTGACCTCTTAAAAAGGTGACACTTGTAAAGTCAAATTGGACATCAAGCTGCTTGGTGTGATGAAGAAGCTCTCAAACAGTGACATTGAGATGTTTCACATGCAAGAATGAATGTTGAGTGACAAATATCAACTTAGGATAAAGTTTTATGTTTTATATGACATCTCATGCTTAAATCATGACACATACATGCCGAAAGGGTAATGATGACCTCATACATGCTTAAAATGTTGATAATGATTTCAGCCATGACCATTGTACCTTGGTCTTAACCCTAACTAACTCGAATGGCATCTACCCTATCCCTTTCAATAATTTACTGACACCTAGTAGCTATTTTGACAAGACAGACATGAATCCTTACTTTCGTAGTGAACCTCGTGTATTTCTGGGCATTTTCGCTACGAAAGTATTAGCAGTTTCATAGAGAAAAGTGCATTTTCTCTGTGCATTTCGCTAGGAAAGTATGGTTTCCTGGATAAAATGACTCTTTCGGTGCTACAAACTTGGGAAATGAAAAATTTCAGAAAATCATGACTGATGTGACATAAAAGGATTTGAATGAGGGTGGGTTTAGACCTGAGGATAGGCTAAATAAGGAAAATAAAAAATATTTCTTGACCTAGTAATGAAAATTGAATTTTATGACCCTACCTTTGACACATGACCCTCTAGGAATTTGTCTAATGATGCTTCATTTTTTCTGAGTGACAACATCTTGGTTTTTTTCAAACCAAGGGGGCTTGTATATTTTTTAAGACATTAACAATATTTTATACCAGGGGGAAGTGACAAAACTCTCTGATACCTATGGAGTCGCCAACTCTTCTTCTCCATCTAGAGCAGTTACAAAATTTATATCAAATGCATGAAAATTGATTCAAGCATTAATTTTTCTAACCCTTGACCTTTGATAAGATTTTTTGGTTTTATTTCAATGTCATATTCCAAAATAATTGCTATCCATTTACCTCTTTTTCAATCTAGATCATTTTGAGTAAGGATATCCTTTACTACTACATTTGGAATAAAAAAAAAAATGTGATAAATCAACATGTACACTTTGAATTCCTTTAAGGATTTGACTAAATCAAAAGCTTGCTTTTCCATGATGTTATATTTAAAAGAAGCATCTATCAATCCTCTGCTGAAAAAGGCTATTGGTTTCTCAATTCCTTCTTTGGTTTTCTGTAATAATACTGCAAAAATAGTATGTTCTGAAGCAAAGGAAAATATTAAGAAGTCTTTAGTGTAATCTGGACTGATCAACAGAGGAGCACAAGTAAAAACTAATTTTACTTCACTAAATGATTTCTTTGCTTATGTATTCCATTTTATTTCAGTGTCTTTTCTCGACATCTTGGTTATAGCTCTCATAAGTTCAGCCAAGTTGGGAATGAATCTTCTCAAAAAGTTTATTCTACCAATAAAATATTGCACTTCTTTTTTGTTTCTTAGAGGTTCAATTTTCATAATTTCTTAATTTATGTTAGGATCAATCTTAAAACCATCCTTTGAGATTGTATGGCCTAATAATTTACCCTCTTCCATCCTAAAATTAGATTTTTTTGGGTTTAAAGAAATGCCATACTTTCTACATTTTTCAAATGAAATTATTAAATGATGCACATGATCCTCATCAAATTTGGAGAAAGCAATAATATCATCAAGATATATGACAATGAACCTAACCTTTTCATCTGCAAAAGCAATGTCCATCGCTCTTTGAAACATTTCCCCTGCATTCATTAGTCCAAAAGTCACCTTGACATACATAAAAGTTCCCCAAGGTGTTGTGAAAGTTGCTTTATCTTGATCATTTGGATGTACTAATATTTGGTTATAACCAGAAAAACCATCAAGTAGTGAAATCCTACTAGATCCAACTACTCTTTGAAGTATATGGTCCATTTTTGGTAGGAGGTAGTTGTCCTTAAGGGAAACCTTATTCATGTTTATGAAGTCCACACATAATCTTATTTCACCAGAATTTTTCCTCACTGGTACTAATTTGATATCCACTTAGAAAATCTTAAAGGCACTATGGTCTTATCATCAAACATTTTCTAACTTCTTTCTCTATTAGAGGTGTTAGCCACCTATAAAATTTGTTATACCAAAAGGTGGCTAAATCATTTTTGGAGCCTTCAAGGAACAAATTTTATTGCAAAAAGTGTTGGCTCTTGAAGACTCTTGAAGGCCTCATGCCTCTGTCCAAAATATTCCCTACTGTTCCCATTTTATACTCTGGAATACTGCTGATTCCATGAGAGACTGCTGCAAAATCCCTTTTTCCCCTTCCTCCATTAAACAACTAACCTCATTTTATACCCCTTTCGTTCTCATCAAAATCCTTCATTTTCATACTTTTCTCCTTCCCCTCCATCAAAACCCCTTTGATAAGGTTCAAGAATCATTCTTTTCCTTAATCGAAACTCTCACAACCCTTGGAAAAACATTGAAAACTACATAAAAAATACATATTTTTGTTTAAGCCCCCATGGGCTAAGTCCAAAACCCTTCCCCTCCATACGCCCTGGTGCTGGAACCAGGCGCTAAACCTTTAAGTGCTTATCGCATCGGAGCAACTCACCAAGCACACTGTCTTTGTTTAAACCAAATTCCGATGCCGATTAGCCCTGTGCATAAAACCCCCCCGGTCATATTATCTTCCATACATCCGTGGCCCCGCAGGCGGGCGCTAAGCCAAATTGCGAATATAAAACCCTCCCGACACAAACCTTTGTGTATATTTAATTTTTGGGTTTTTAATGTTTTATCATCATTATATTAAAAGATAACCGGGTGGAATTCATAGCACTGCTTTTGAGAGGGAGGCGATTTTTTCCGTTTGGCAGCGATCAGCGTCACCGGCTGACACGTGGCCTTGGGCGGTATCGTGATACCATTTTCCCTGGGCGTTAAAGGTCGGATATCAGCCCAGCGCGATATTGGCACATGCCGTCCGATTTGAGGCCAGCTCATCGGGTGGTGATCGCGCTCTAAAGAAGCCCGTAAGATAAACGTGGTACGACGCGATTATTTAAAACATCTCCGCCATTGATCTGATCTGCAGATCGATGGCCCAAATTCCATTGCCTAGATCTCATCCGACGGCCCACATGTGTCCTGATCCCCAAACTCATTTTTCTGCCACCTTTTTGCCGAAACAAAGGTTTTAGCCCATTTTCTCCGTTCGTCCAAATAAAATGACTTTGTCGTTTTGACTATTTGCCCTCGCTCTTGACCGTAGATCTCTATGCGATCAACGGTTCCGATTTATTTTTCCTCCTTCACTCTCCTCTGACCTCCTCTAATCAATATTGACCGTTGGATGATGCCATCCAATGGCCATGCTCTCTCCATGTGCCTTATGAAGTAGCAAACCTATATATATGCAGGATTTTATAATGTTGTTCGTATTTTGCAGGGTTTAAATGGTTTTTTCCGCTATACTGAAGAAAATGTCAAAGGCTAAGGGTGACGATCCTCCTTCCTTCGATTCATCAAAGGGAATCATTTTCAGGATTCAAATCCACGTTTCATCCATGATTCATGAGGCATTGATGCCATTCGACCCCTGCGCAACCCCGCACACCAACAAACACAGTGAATCAAGCACAAATCAAAGAGTATAAGTGTCGAAGAAAGGAACACACCAGAACATGAGATTGAAGACGGATCTGTGGGGATTACGGCTAAGATGGATTATCAAAAGCCTAATCCCCCTATTAAAACACAGTTTAAAGAAAATCATGAGTGTTTTATCAAACATAAGGCCTCCACCGCCACATCTGAGGCAAATTGATTCCCCAGCTACCACAGTGCCACCTGTGCCTCAAAGCATTAAAAAATAGGTCGAAGTTATTGATTAAGATCAGGTATTTTTCTCAGCGCAGCTAGAGAAGTTAATTCTGCAAATAAACTTAATGAAAAAATATCAGCAGAGTTACTTTAACACAACACTGAGCCTCAATAGTCAAGAACTCCCACTGAGCTTAAATCTTAAATGTAAATTATTTAATACAGAGGACACCTATGTAAGCTTCTTCATCGAGCCCCCCAAAGGTCGAGAAGCCATTAAGTCTGTATTAATTATCTTTAGAGATCTTTTATCAGATCTCACCTCCTTATTCTTCTATAAATACTACTGGAGAAGATGAGAGAGGGGTTGGTTGAGTTGGTTGCAGAACTTTGAAATACACTTGAGCTCGAAACTCCTAATTATAAATAGTGTTCACTGGCTCTTGAAGCTCTGTTTGTGAACTAATAAGTTAGGCTGAGAAGTGAAGATGATTGCTGAACTGAAACATTGGACTTGAAGATGTAACTGGTTTGACTTCAATATACAAGCTTTTCTTGGGATCTTGGTCTATGTCACTGGTGAAGTGCCTCTTTCTTTGTTATTTGTTTTCCCTTTTCATGTATGCCACATTGTCCATTATTATTTGATAAATAACAACAAGCATAGAGTTAGGATTTACTGTTTATCGGTACCCTTCTCTGACTGATAAGCTTTATCTCAATGTTTTCCTACAATTTGTTTATTTAAGAATAATTCAATACAGTCTAAGCAGTTAGGAATGCTGGTGTTCCCTCGTCCTACTGTTTTCCTTAAACCTTGCTCTTGGATGTGATTTCCATTTTTTGCTTATTAAAGTTGGGCTAGAAAAGTGATGGTGAGCCCTATTTTTCTAGTTTCTTGCTCCAAAGGTAGATTCTGAAAGTTTCCCTAAGTGTTTGCTAAAAGTAGACTAGGTTTAAAAGTACCTTATCTGTCCTTAAGTTGCATTTTGTTTCTCTTAAGTGTTTTTCATCCTTTCTGAAGGTAATAATGCAGACTACTGGATTGTTTGTCTCTTGAGTTATCTTTAATACAAGCTTGTCCAAAGAGGTTTATGGTGAGCCCTGCTCTTTGGTCGGTTTTAAACAGTTGCTTAAAGGCTTTTTCTTGTTTGGACTGGATATAAATCCTTGGTGAAATTATTATCAGTTTCCACCCCTCCAACACTTTATTGTTTCCATTCCATCATTTTAATCTCAATAATCTTGTGATATAGATGACTTTCCCCTTGGATCACTCTTGATGTTGTTGCTCAATTAAAGCCCTGTTATGACTCCATAGCCCAATGGACTAAAAACCAAAGTTATATCTATATTTTTAGCCAAAGCTGTTCTATTCGCTTGCAACTTCTCACCTTTGAAACTTTTTTGCACTTAAAACTTTCCCCTCAAGTAATAATCATGCTCAACCATCCAAAACAAAATAAAACCCTTGTCCTTCATAACTAGCCTAATATCATTACACAAAACTTCAAAGACAAATCCATCTTTGCACTTATTGGAGAGATCCCTCTCCGGATTCAGGAGGGCTAGATCCTAGAATCCCAAAGTGATTGAAATAATGTTCTCCCTGCAGTTGGAATTTTGCCAATATTGCTAATTATAGGGTGTTAACATTTCTTGCGACCTCCGCTGGGGACCGAGTCGAATTTTCCTCTTAGTTTCCCTTAAAAACTTCATAAAACCTTGTGAGTAGAAGAAGCTTTTCAAGCACTACCAAGAAATGGTAATCATGGTAAAACTTGTTTGAATCAGTGACAAGATAGACAAACCCTAGGGTTCTCATAAAAGTTTATCTAACCTTGAAAAATCAGCTGGCTTAGCCATAAGAGTACACTGTCTTTGTCTCATAACCGTAGCTAAGTTTTGGAACAGATTTAGAATACTCTTAACAACTAATAGGACATAAAAATAACTCAGAAAACCCCAAAAAATATTTCTGATTGGTATTCAATAAACATGGTGGTGGAACATAAAACCTTTTACCTCTTTTTGAGCTAAAAAATTCTACTTGGCAACTCCACAATCCTAAACAGACCTTAAGACTCCACTGGGAAAAACCCTTATCATTGTAATATCATTTAAACTCAGTTAGAGGAATGTAGGATTAAAATTTGTGTAAACATATTAGTTTACCTTTTAAAGACTGTCATACCTGGTTGAAATTTTCTTGTTTATTTGGGTCTAAAAAACACAACATAGTGGCTCCTAGAAAGATTCACACTAGAGCCCATCCTGACCCAGATCCACTTGAGATAGTTGATAACCCAGAAAGTATCCTTAGGAAGTCTCCTAAGATAAAAGTTTCAACTGTTTTCAGATCACCCTTGAGAGCTAATTCAGTTCCTGAAAATCTTACAGCTCTACACCAATCACAAGTCGACTTAAGAAATCCATTTAGAACTAGGTCACTTGATGATATAATTCAGCTAGATTCTGAGTTTTCATTTTCATCCCCGAAAACAAGTGAACATCCTGGTGATAGAGAAACAACACCTCCTGACATACATTTCCTTCACAATTTAGGTGTCTCTCATCCAAGATCATCTCAGCAATCTACTGCTGGTCAATCCACATTTTCTCATCCTACATTCACTGTCCAAACCACTCCACTTCAACCCACTTTCCCTTTTGTTAATCCACCTCTTGTGAATCCACCCCCTCCACATATCATGGCAGCATGGTATGCTCCCTTAGTCCTTGCTGTACCATTAGTCAATCTTACACAGGACTATCAATCCAAAATTCCATTATATGATGCTAGTAATGCTACTACTGCATCACAACATGTAGATAAGATGAATGACTACTTTGATAGAAATGAAATTGATGATGATTCTATCAAACTTAAGATATTTTCTCAGATCTTAGGGGGAGAAGTAAGAAAATGGTTTAAAGGCTTAACCCCCCATAGTATTAATGATCTCCAAGCCTTCCATCAGAATTTCTTAAACAAATGGGAAGTGAAGAAGAATCCTCTCCAAGTCCTTTCTGATTACAAGAACCTCCATAGGAACACTGGGGAAAGTGTGCAAGCTTACTACACTAGATTTAATAGTGTGTACAATGCACTTTCCCCAGATCTAAAGCCTCCACAAGGCTCAGCGTTAAACAAGTTTCCTGAAGGGTTTGACCCTGAAATGGCCTATCAGCTGAGGGAGAGAGATCCTGCAACTCTTGAAGAGATGCAAAAAGGGGCTCTTGATGTGGAAGTTAACTTGATGGAAAAGAGAGTAAGAATGAAAAATGAGAAGAGAGTATCCTTCAGGGAAGAAAACACCCCTTCTACTTCCAACTCATAGATGGAGATAATGATGGAGGAGATGATGAAGAGATGAGCATAATTAAGAGAGCACAAGCAAGCCAAAACCAAAATGCTCCTCAAAATAGAAATCAGAACCAAAATCAGAATTTTAAAAGAAACCAACCTTAAAATAGACCAAGGGAAGATGATCAATAGATCACTCCTCCATTTCATCAAAATTATGTGAGTGAGGTCGAAAAAATAGATGAGCAAGCAGAGGACGAGGACATAAATATGTTGGGGGTAGATAATGATGACTTTGAAGTCCATTATGATAGAAAACAAGGTCTTTATGCACCTTATGATGAAAAAAGAGATGATGATGAGAGTTATTGTTAAGACATGGAAAATGTTAGCATAGAGCCTCAAAAGGAGTATGACCTTAGAAGCAAGAAAAAACTAGAAACCCCCAGCAATAAAGCCTCTGAAAAATCTTCACAGAACAACACTGTAAGTAAGCCCAAAATTTTGAAACCGAAAGACAAAACAATGGCTGTTAATTCTGATAAAAGTAAGCAGAAAAGCACTCAAAATAATGCAAAACAGGGTGTAGACCTTAGCAGTACTAATACTCCAGCTAGTACTCTTATTAAAATTCTTTTGACAAATGTAAATAGAACAAATCAGCAAACACAGGTTGCTGACATAATGGAAGTTAATAAGGCTGAGACAAGTGCTTTAAAGAGTCAAATTCCTTTCAGCCTCGAGCATGAAATTTCCAAAATTAAAATCTCTGTTCCCCTTACCAAGTTAGCTGCCCAAATTGTATATAGAACCCAAATTTTGAAGGCTTTAAATATAGAGGAAAATGATGACACTGTCAATCTCAATGATGACCAACCAGAGCTGATTTTTGGTCCTAAGATTGAAGGTAGATATCAAGAGGGACCTATTCCTCCCTTTTATGTAAGTTTAAACGTTCATGAAAATATCTTGCACAACTCTATGCATGACTCAGGAGCTTCTCACAATTTAATGCCAAAAGCTGTAATGGATAGCCTGGGTCTAGAAATCACTAGACCTTATAAAGACCTCTACTCTTTCGACTCGAGCGGGGTAAAATGTTTAGGATTAATCAAAGACCTCTACGTTAACTTAGCCCAGATTCCAGCCAAATGTTTGGTCATGGATATTGTTGTGGCTGAGTGCCCCCAAAGTATGGAATGTTATTATCTAGGTCTTGGGGGGCTAAGTTACAAGGAACCATGCAAATGGATATGACCTATGCGACTATCCCTATTTTCAATCAGACTAGAAGACTTTACAGGGAGTCTCATATGCAATACACAGTTACAAGTCAAGACAGACCGCAAAACTCTCCTTTATACTCTGTAAACATAGACCTTGATTCATTTATCCTTTTTAATGAAGAAATATTAGATGAACAAGTAATTTTAACAAAGTTAATGGCAGATAGAGAGGAGGAAAATGACACAGAACTGCCAAAACAGTTTGCTAAACCTCTGGACTATAGCAAAGCAAACATAGGTCTTGAACTACAAATCATGCATCCATCGCTTTTTAACCTTGACGGTCAACAAAACATTCCTTAGCTTAATGAGAAACCAGAGGAATTAAAACAAATTCAACTAAGCGCTGATGTTCAAAAAAAAATCAAAAGCACACTTGTTGAGGAGGATAGTTACCCAACTGTCGAACCTGAAACTAATCCTCTGTGGAGTATGAACTTCGACGGATCCTGCACTAGGAACAATGCTGGTGCAGGGGTCTGGATTCGCAACACTGAGAATAACCACACATAAAGCCTTTCCTGTAGATTAAACTTCTAGTGTTCGAATAACATAGCGGAATATGAATCCCTTCTCTTAGGCTTACGTTTGTTGAAGAAGTTAGGAGCCAAAAGGATCAATGTGTATGGGGATTCAGAGTTAGTCATTAGGCAAGTCAATGGGGAATATAACGCAAATCATCCCAGACTTAGGGCCTACCGAAACGATGTCATGGACCTTTTAAAAACTTTCGAGGAATCCCAATTGATTTTTGTCCCAAGAAAAAGAAATATTACGGCCCACAGCTTAGCCTTTGCAGCCAATACATGCTTAATGCCATATGAATCTAAAGATTGCACAACTCAGATAAAATTCAGACCAGCCATTCCTGATAACGAAAAATATTGGCAAGTGTTCGACGAAGACAAACAAATAGAAGACTTCATGCAGTTCAAAAATGAATTCGAACTACCAAGTTCAGATTCAGATTATGAAACCGACTGCCCTAGTGAAGAAAATTTTCTTGATGTAGAAGAAAGGTCCCCTGAACTTGCTAATGTGAACCTGTTATCTAGCAAACTTGAAAACGAAATAGAGATGAATGCAGAGTTAGAAACAGAGGAGTTAGAAACCCTGCAGTCTAACGATGAAAGTTTTCCAAAGGGTCTGGCACCTTTAGAAGAGTTGTTTGATTTTAAATATGTGGCCAAGAAGCCAAAACTGGAGCCTATAGAGACTGAAGTAGAAGAGTGCAATATAGGCAATGAGAAAAAATCGAAAATGATTAAATTGTTTAAGACTCTACCAGCTCACATTAAACTTAAATATATAGAGCTGTTTAAAGAGTTTCTGATGTTTTTGCGTGGAGTTACGAAGATATGAAATCCTATGACACTGAAATAATCCAACACAAAATCCCTCTCAAGGAGAACCAGAAGCCATTCAAACAGAAACTGCGCAGAATAAACCCTGTTCAGTTGCCTTTGGTTCAGAAGGAGATCATGAAAATGTACGATGCTGGTATTATTGTCCCTATTAGATATTCTGAGTGGGTGTCTAATCTAGTGTCAGTTAGGAATAAAACTGGAGAGATTAGGCTTTTAATAGACTTTAGAGACTTAAACAAGGCTTCACTAAAAGACAAAAACCCTTTACCTAAGATGGATCATATTTTACAAAGGGTGGTAGGGTCTAGAATAATTTCTTTGCTTGATGGCTACTCAGGGTACAATCAGATCTTCGTTCACCCTGCTGATCAATTAAAGACAACTTTTACTACACCATGGGGCACTTTCATGTATGTGAAAATTCCCTTTGGTCTAATGAATGTTGGAGCAACTTTTCAGCGAGCCATGGACATAGCATTCTCGGAAGAACTGGGCTACTTCATCATTATATACCTTGACGATGTCACTGTGTTTTAAAAAACAGATGAAGAACACTTGGAACATTTGAGGAAAGTTTTCGTGAAATGCAGAAAGTTTGGGATATATTTAAACCCTAAGAAAACACTATTTGGGCTCCAAGAAGGTAAACTTCTTGGGCACATTATCTCAGAAGAAGGTATTAAGATAGATCCAAAGAGGATTGAAGCCATATTGCAAATCTCTTATCCTCGAAACATCAAGGAGTTGCAATATTTCATTGGAAAGATTAAATTTTTGAGAAGGTTCATACCCAACTTAGTTGAGCTCCTTTGGAATATAACAAACATGTTGAAGAAGGAGAAAGGGGTAAAGTGGACCTTGGAAGCAAAGAAATCCTTTGAGCTGGTGAAACAAGCGTTAACCAAAACACCGGTTCTAATAAGTCCTAATTTTTCAAAATATTTTTATATTTTTTCATTTGCATCAGAACATACCATAGCTGTTGTCCTTTTACAGAAAAATCCACAAGGACAAGAGCAACCTATTTCATTCTTTAGTAAGGCATTGAGGGATGCCCCTCTAAAGTATAACATTATGGAGAAGCAAGCTTTGCTTTGGTTAAAGCTTTGAAAGACTTCAGAGTGTACATCTTTTACTCACACATCATTGCCTTTGTCCCAAATTCAGTTGTGAAAGACATTCTAACACAGGACCCAGATGGTAAGAGAGGTAAGTGGATTGCTGTTATTCTTGAATATGATTTAGAGATAAAACCCACTAAGCTGATCAAAGGCAAAGGTCTAGCTAGATTAATGGCTGAATCCACTTTTGAAGTTCTCGATATTAATATGATTAATGCTTTGGATGAACAAGAGGAAATCTCAATTCCCATTGTTGAAGGCCATTTTATGAATTCCTCTTGGTATGCTGATATTATTTATGTTTTGCTTAGTTTAAATACACCTCCTGGTTTGAAAAATACAAAGGAAAGATTCCTAAAGTTAAAATCTGTAAACTATTGCATTATAGATAGATGTCTTTATTGGAAAAATGAAAGTGGTGTATTGCTTAAATTCTTGCCTGAGTATGATGCAGAGAAGATTAAGCACGAGTTCCATGAAGGAGAGTGTGGAGGTCATTTGTTCTGGAAGACAACAGCCAACAAAATTTTGAGGGCTGGTTTCTATTGGCCTACTGTCTTTCCTGGTATACAGAAGATGATCGTTTCCTATCATAAATTTCAACTTTTTGAAGGAAAAAGAAAACTGCTACCCCTACCTCTGCATCCAATCACTGTTGAAGCCCCATTTCAATAGTGGGGACTTGACTTCATAGGAGAAATCCATCCATCATCTTCTGCTCAACATAGATGGATTCTCACTGCCACAGACTATTTCACTAAGTGGATAGAAGCCATACCTTGTAGGTAGGCCAATGATTCTATTATTATAAAATTCATGGAGACTAACATTCTCTCCAGATTTGGCTGTCCTACCAAGATCATCACTGGGCAATGCGTATACTTAATCAAACAAGATGGTTAATTCTTGTCAAACATAGATATTAGATACGCATGAGTTCAAAGGTACCTCATTACCCTCAAGGTAATGGACTTGGTACAGCATCTCGGACAGAGCTGAGTGAATATATAATCAAAATGCTGAGAAGAGCCAAAATCATCTTGGCAACACAAAGTTAGTTCCAGCACTTTTAATGATGGGGACGACTTTTGAAGAAATCTATTGGTATGTCACCTTTCTAGCTTGTGTATGGTACTGATGCAATATTTCCAACCAGCCTTGGTGTACCGGTGATGAAGTTGATTCAAGAGTTTCAAACTGAAGATAATGATATGATCAGAAGGATCAATCAAACAATTCATCTTTAGCAAACCAAGGAGGAGGTTTATAACAAAGCATTACAAACACAGGACAACATTAAAAATATTTTTGACAGAAGAACAAAGGCCAAAAATTTCAATATTGGGGACAAAGTTTTAAAGTGGGACTCAAGGAGGGAAGACAAGGGCAAGCATGGAAAATTTGACAACTTATGGCTTGGCCCTTACTCTATTCATTCGGCTGCTGGTAACAATGCCTATTTTTTACAAGAGTTGAATGGAGCAGAATTGTTTGGGGGTCCTGTGAATGGCAGGATGCTTAAACATTACTTCTCTTGATCCATGTCATGTTCTGAAAGCATTTTTTATCTTTTTTCTCATTATAAATATTCCATTCATCATCGCATTCAAAGTTAGAAAAATAAAAAATAAAAAAACAGTGAAAGAAAGAAAAGAGGGAAGATTGTAAAAAGAAGAAAGGTATAGCCCCATACCAAAAAAGAGAAACAAATTTGAAAGTGTGCAAGCTTAAATGCCACTCCTGAAAAAACACAATTCTAATTAGTCATACAGCCTAATCTTGACTAATTAGCTTTAAATTTCCTGCTGATAGGATAAGTGAATTCGATTTGCCAAACTGTTTAATATTGGCTTATCGGTAGATAGTTTAGGGTAGAAATGAAAGGTTCAAACATACTCAAAATTTGAACCTAAGTTTTCAAAGAGAATGACTCAAATCTGTTTCAAATTCTGAGTCAAAAAGATGTAAAAATCTGGTTCTAATCAGCTCAAAATCTGAACCAGTTAAGCAAAGGAAAGACAACTCAAGCAAGAGTCAAAACAGAGCTGTAAAAAAGATGAAGGAAGTGCTCTAAAATTTCAGATCTTAAGCCTTCCATTTTGTTTTAAATTTTGTGCAAAATAATGTCTATGTGCAGCTTGTTTTTATGCCATTGACTAGCATCAGGTTAGAATTTTCAATCCTGACTTGATTGCTTTTTAAATTTCTGTTGTAGAATTTAGAGAATAAAGTCTGTTGGACAGTTTAATCCCAACAGATGGTAGATTAGGTAGAGAATCATATGGGATGAACTGTTCAATCTGAGTCCATGGAGAAATAAGGAGTATAAATAGATTAGATTTCCTGCTTTCAAAAGAATAAAATGTTGTAAAAGAGTTTGCCAATCCAAGTGCACTCTAAAGAAGAAAAAATGTTAGATCCGTAGGATTGGGTAGGTAGACAGCTTGTTGATGAAAGATCCATTGTTTTTATGGCTGCTAATATGATTTCAGAGAAAAAGAATATCATACAAGTAAAGAAATGCAGCCCAATGGATGAGGCAACTGAGCAGCCTCCCAGAGAATGAAGGTCTGAATTCCTTGATGCCTTCAAGAAGGCACCATCCCCAAGTGGAGCCACTGTTAGCCACCTATAAAATTTGTTATACCAAAAGGTGGCTAAATAATTTTTGGAGCCTTCAAGGAACAAATTTTATTGCAAAAAGTGTTGGCTCTTGAAGACTCTTGAAGGCCTCATGCCTCTGTCCAAAATATTCCCTACTGTTCCCATTTTATACTCTGGAATTCTGCTGATTTCATGAGAGACTGGTGCAAACTCCATTTTTCCCCTTCCTCTATTAAACAACTAACCTCATTTTCTACCCCTTTCATTCTCATCAAAATCCTTCATTTTCATACTTTCTCCTTCCCCTCCATCAAAACCCCTTTGATAAGGTTCAAGACTCATTCTTTGCCTTAATCGAAACTCTCACAACTCTTGAAAAAACATTGAAAACTACATAAAAAATACATATTTTTGTTTAAGCCCCCATGGGCTAAGTCCAAAACCCTTCCCCTCCATACGCCCTGGTGCTGGAACCAGGCACTAAACCTTTAAGCGCTTATCGCGTCGGAGCAACTCACCGAGCACACTACCTTTGTTTAAACCAAATTTCGATGCCGATTAGCCCTATGCATAAAACTCCCCCGGTCATATTATATTCCATACATCCGTGGCCCCGTAGGTGGGTACCAAGCCAAATCACGAATATAAAACCCTTCCGACACAAAACTTTGTGTATATTTAATTTTGGGTTTTTAATGTTTTATCGTCATTATATTAAAAGAAAACCGAGCGGAATTCATCTCACCGCTTTTGAGAGGGAGACGGTTTTTTTTGTTTGGTAGCGATTAGCGCCACCGGTCGACACGTGGCCTTGGGCGGTATGGTAATACCATTTTCCCTGGGCGTTAAAGGTCAGATATCAGCCCAGTGCGATATTGGCGTGCGCCGTCCGATCTGAGGCCAGCTCATCGGGCGGTGATTGCACTCTGAAGAAGCCCGTAAGATAAACGTGGTACGACGCGGTTATTTAAAACATCTCCATCGTCAATCTGATCTGCAGATCGACGGCCCGCATTCCATTGCCCCGATCTCATCCGACGGCCCACATGTGTCTTGATCCCCAAAATCATTTTTCCACCACCTTTTTTCCGAAACAAAGGTTTTAGCCCATTTTCTTCATTCGTCCAAATAAAATGACTTTGTCGTTTTGACTATTCGCCCTCGCTCCCGACCGTATATATCTGCGTGATCGACGGTTCCGATTTAATTCCTCCTTCGCTCTCCTCTGACCTCCTCTAATAAATCTCTACCATTGGATGATGCCATCCAACGGCCATGCTCTCTCCACGTGCCTTCTGAAGAAGCAAAACTATATATATGCATGATTTTATAATGTTGTTCGTATTTTGTAGGGTTTAAATGGTTTTTTCCGGTATACTGAAGAAAATGTCAATGGCTAAGGGTGACCATCCTCCCTCCTTCGATTCATCAAAGGGAATCATTTGCAGGATTCAACTCCATGTTTCATCCATGATTCATGAGGCATTGATGCCATTCGACCCCTGCCCAGCCCCGCACACCAACAAACACAGTGAATCAAGCACAAATCAAAGAGTATCAGTGTAGAAAATAGGAACACACCAAAACATGAGATTGAAGACGAATCTGTGGGGATTACGGCTAAGATGGATTATCAAAAGCCTAATCCCCCTATTAAAACACTGTTTAAATAAAATCATGAGTGTTTTATCAAACAGAAGGCCTCTACCGCCACATCTGAGGCAAATTGATTCCACAGCTACCACAGTGCCACCTGTGCCTTAAAGCATTCAAACAGAGGCCGAATTCATTGATCAAGATCAGGTATTTGCCTCAGCGCAGCCAGAGAAGTTAATTATGCAAATAAACTTAATGAAAAAATATCAGCAGAGTTACTTTAACACAACACTGAGCCTCAAAAGTCAAGAAGAGCTCCCACCGAGCTTAAATTTAAATGTAAATTCTTTAATACAGAGGACACCTATGTAAGCTTCTTCATCGAGCCCCCCAAAGGCCGAGAAGCCATTAAGTCTGTATTAATTATCTTTAGAGATATTTTATTAGATATCACCTCCTCATTCTTCTATAAATACTACTGGAGAAGATGAGAGAGGGGTTGGTTGAGTTGGTTGCAGAACTTTGAAATACACATGAGCTCGAAACTCCTACTTATAAATAGTGTTCACTGGCTCTTGAAGCTCTATTTGTGAACTAAAAAGCTAGACTGAGAAGTGAAGATGATTGCTGAACTGAAACATTGGACTTGAAGATGTAACTGGTTTGAATTCAATATACAAGCTTTTTCTTGGAATCCTGGTCTATGTCACTGGTGAAGTGCCTCTTTCTTTGTTATTTGTTTTCCCTTTTCATGTATGCCACATTTTCCATTGTTCTTTGATAAATAACAACAAGCATAGAGTTAGGATTTACTGTTTACCAGTACCCTTCTCTAACTGATAAGCTTTATCTCAATGTTTTCCTCCAATTTGTTTATTTAAGAATAATTCAATACAGTCTAAGTAGTTAGGAATGCTGGCATTCCCTCGTCCTACTGTTTGCCTTAAAAATTTCTCTTGAATGTGATTTCCATTTTTTGCTTATTAAAGTTGGGCTAGAAAAGTGATGGTGAGCCCTGTTTTTCTAGTTTCTTGCTCCAATGGTAGATTCTGAAAGTTTCCCTAAGTGTTTGCTAAAAGCAGACTAGGTTTAAAAGTACCTTATTTTACCTTAAGTTGCATTTTGTTTCTCTTAAGTGTTTTTCATCCTTTCTAAAGGTAATCATGCGGACTACCAGATTGTTTGTCTCTTGAGTTATCTTTAATACAAGCTTGTCCAAAGAGGTTTATGGTGAGCCCTGCTCTTTGGTTGGTTTTAAATAGTTGCTTAAAGGCTTTTTCTTGTTTGGACTGACTATAAATCCTTGGTGAAATTATTATCAGTTTCCACCCCTCCAACACTTTATTGTTTCCATTCCATCATTTTAATCTCAATAATCTTGTGATATAGATGACTTGCCCCTTGGATCACTCTTGATGTTGTTTCTCAATTAAAGCCCTGTTATGACTCCATAGCCCAATGGACTAAAAACCAACGTTATATATATCTTTTTAGCCAAAGCTGTTCTATTCGCTTGCAACTTCTCACCTTTGAAACTTTTTTGCACTTAGAACTTTCCCCTCAAGTAATAATCATGCTCAACCATCCAAAACAAAACAAAACCCTTGGCCTTCATAACTAGCCTAATATCATTACAAAAAACTTCAAAGACAAATCCATCTTTGCACTTATTGGAGAGATCCCTCTCTGGATTCAGGAGGGCTAGATCCTAGAATCCCAAAGTGGTTGAAATAATTTTCTCCTTGCAGTTGGACTTTTTCCAATCTTGCTAATTACAGGGTGCTAACAAGAGGGAACAAAACAAGATTTAATCTTCTCAGTTTCTATTTGAAAGCTTTTTGATATTCTTTAACATGAATTGTATTTTGAATAATACCTTTATCATAAACCTTTAAATATTGATATCCCCATGCAAAAATATTAGTGTATTCCTTAAACAAATTAATGTATCTATGCTCTTCTTCTAGAGGCAATTAATTTGAAAGTTTCACAATCTTGGGATCTTCTTCAGTACCTATATTGCAATATTCTACTTCAAAACCAGTTGGTTTTATTGTAGGAATTTTAGCTACATATTTAAAATCAAACCATTCTTCAAGTGGCACTAGACCTCTTGGTATTGTATTGTTTTTAAGCTATAGTATTTCAAATTCTTCAAAATCATCACTGGTTTGATTGAAAATAGTTTCCATTTCATTACCATCAACATTGTTTCCTGTATCAATGTTCAAATTCTCAAACTCATTATCAAATAATTCGAGTATCTAATATTATCAGGAATTGAAGGTCTATGTTTCACATCAATTTCTAGCTTCTTGCTTGCTCTAAAAGAAAATTTTCATATACTTGTTGAGGTAGCTAATGCATCAACAAATACATTTTGATCCCTGAGAATTGACGATAATTGATATTTTGGAAAACACTGTAAAAAAAATAAAACAACATTTCAGTATGCTCTCATTCTAGGATTTTTAGCTGAATATTTAACTTTGATATGTTTTATGATGAGTTATTAGTTCCCATGAATATCAATTCCTTTAGCTCCTAATTCTTTCAACTTTTGGAGTCCTGAAATAGAGCCTCATATTCAACAACATTGTTTGTACACTTAAAATTAAGTTTATACGAATATTTCTTTGTTGTACCTGATTTCATATCTGAGATCCATACTACAATCCCAATCCCCTCTTTCCTAACTGCTCCATCAAAGTCCATTTTCCATAGGAAATATTGTTATTCATTCATTTCACTTTCCATTTGTGGTTTTTCATCATTTATTTGTACTGATTTGGTATCTACATCATGAATTTCTTCTTCCAGACAAATATCATTATGTAGGATGAAAGAGTCCATGTCTGAATGTATAGAGTAAAATGGACAATTATTGGGTTTATCCTGACTACTCACCATATATTTCATAATAGTTTCTCTATACAATCTTCTTTTCTGGCCAAAAACAAGGATAATTGCATATGTCATGTTCATCTATAATGTACATTTCAACTCTCCCCCTCATGATCTTGATAAAAGAATTCCATATTTGGGAGGGATATCATCCATAACAATGTTCATCCCTAGAATTTTTGATGGAATCCGAGTAAGGTTACACATAAATCCTTTATTAATCCAAGACATTTTACGCTATTTGAATCAAAAGAGTAAATTTCTTTATAAGGTCTGGTTATATATAATCCCAAGTTTTCCATAATAACCTTTGACATTAGGTTGTGTGAAGCACCAGAATCCAACATGACATTGTGTAGAATAAAATCATGAATGTTAATACTAACATAGAATGGAGGAACAATTCCATCTTGTGTAATTTCATCTACTTCAGGTCCAAAAAATAAATTAGGCTGATCATCAGTTACATTGACACTGTTTATTCCTTCTTCTATTTTTAGTGATTTTACAACTTGGTTTTTATACAAATCATTTTTCACCAATTCAAGCAATGGAACAAGAATTTTAACCTTTGATAATTCATTTTCAATGTTGAAAGAAGATTGAAGCTTTTCTGGTTATTTAATATTTGCATCATGCTTCTAACCAAATTCCTTTGAGGTGTTCACCTTTGTTTGGATTGTGGAAGGTGTATCAGTTTGGAATTTCTTAGGAGGATTTCCTGCAGTCTTTTTACTTCTCAGATTTTATTGTTTATGTAATTCCATAATGGAATTTTGATATCCCTTTTTATAATCTTTTGATCCTGTAGGAATATCCTCTAGTTGTGATAATACTAAAATATCTTGTTCTTCCTTGGTTAGTAAAACAACATTTGTCTCTCCTTTCCCAAAGAGATTAATTTGATCTTATTCTAATTCTTCTATAGTTCCTTGTTCTTTTTCAACAATTTTTTCTTGAAAAAGGAGGCCTAATTTGTTTTTGATCAGGTTGGTTTTTGTTTTCTCTTTGTTTTATTTTTAGGTTGTTGTCTCCTAAAATTTGGATTCCTGATTTGAGGCAATGCTTGAGGTTCTCTTGGTGGAGCTCTATCAACCACACTCATCCTTTCCACCATCCTTTCCATTGTTTTAACTAAATTATCCAATATGTCATCTAATGAAGAAGAAGAAGAAGGTTCTTCTTTAATGATCACCCTTCTCTCAGTTCTTAAATTTTCCCTTTTGGCCAACAAATTAGCCTCTACAATGATAACATTTCTTTGCATTTATTCTAGGGTAGTTGGATTCCTTCCTCTCAATTGATAAGCCATATCAGCATCAAACCCATCTGGAAAATGAATCAAAGCTAGTCATTATGTTGGTTTTAATGCTAATGGAATTGAATTGTAAAGATTATTTAATCTACTACAATAGTCCTGGACTGTTTCACCTGGGGATCTTCTTAAATTTTCATATTCTGCAAGAATATGGAGTGGATTTTTTTAATTTCCCATCTAGAGAGAAAAAAATGATGAAATTGTTGCAAATTTGCAACACTACCAGATGGTAATCCCATGAACTATTTTCTAACCTCCCCTGCTAAAATTTGTGCAAAGAGTCTCATTTTCACATCATCGTCATCAACTTGTTCTAAGTCTGAAAAATCATTCATCTTGTTTATATGATGTTGGGATGTGACAGGGCCGTTACCATCAAATTTGGGTATGCGTTGTGGATAATTCTAGGGCATGACATTCAATGGTTGTTGCAAAACCAAAGGACCATATCGGGATGCCATAATTGGCCATAATTGGAAAACGAGGGGTTGATGAAATTACAACAGAGCTCGATGTTGGGGGTTGTGAGGGTTCTGGAGTTATAATCTGGTGAGATGATGTAGAAGGAGCAAGAACCACGGATGAAATAGAAACAACAGAAAAATATGAAGTCAAAGGAGATGAGAATGATAGGGCTAGAGAAGTGACAATAGAGGATTTTTCTATGAATGTGATTTGAAAGGAGTGTATTAATTTGTTGTGCTAAGTGTCCTTTCAGTAATAAAAACATGTACAATTTGTCTCCATTTTTTTGCTTAAGGAATGAGTAATTTAGCCATGAAACATAGATGAATTTATGAGTTTTAAGCATGAAAATAAGTCTAAATAACACTGTACAACAGTGTATAACATAGAAATAAAATTACAGATAAGTTTACATAGCAGGCATGATGAAGTAGTTCACCCCTTCTAGGCTACATCTGTTGGTCCAGCTCCCAATGGCATGCCCATCTTTTTCATTATGCTCAAAATTGCAAATATATATGTTTACAGGCCTCTAATGGCTGTTTTATCTGCACCAATGGCTCCAGAATGCTCAAATTCATCTAAGTAGACTCTTGTTTCACAAAAATTGGTCAAAAATTCATCTGGCTAAACTTTTGCCCAATATCCCCTAGGAAACCTCCACTAAATGT
The DNA here is from genome assembly GCA_034641835.2 of Pinus albicaulis. Taxonomy (NCBI): domain Eukaryota; kingdom Viridiplantae; phylum Streptophyta; class Pinopsida; order Pinales; family Pinaceae; genus Pinus; species Pinus albicaulis. The sequence goes on from CM076576.1 coordinate 39,424,236, forward strand.
GGAGACTACACTTAACTGCAGTTAAAAATAGCATTTTACCAAATTTTTAGTGGCATTCCAAGTTTCCCACCAGTGCAAACCATAGCATTGAATTTTTGTGGTTAAGGGGAGGGGATGGCCACATGCCAAACCTCAGAATCCCTATGGTTATGCTAACTGCTGAGCGGAACTGGAGTTTGCTCCTTTAACCCCAGAGTAAAACTTGTGTTACAACCAATCGTGCAGAGAAAATGGGTTTTAACCCATTACATGTGATAAATTTTAATTTAATTCCGCAGGTTTTCGAGTTGTCGAAATTTAATACATAACCGCCAAAGTAATAACCATGTGAATAGGATTGTAATTGGAGTTTTAATGTTGCGATTTTTCATCCACCGGAAATTATGTCCATATAACCAATTTTTTTTTGCGGTTGTAACATGTGACCAATGTTCCCCCCCATTTTCATATGTTATAAAAATTAAATAGTTTTGGCGCCCTTATAGGGTAGGAACTAATGCATAGAGGAGATGGCGGAGGTCAGTGATGGCGCACTGGAGGTCACGGGGTTGAACCCCCCAGACTCCACCAAAAATTTTCACAATGGTATAGGGTACACGTGGTAGCCTCCAGGCTAGCCATGTGTCACTCATCCAACGTCCCTCACTAAAATTCGTACAAACCATAAAACAACCCAGAAACTGCCACTTGGCGAAACATGACTAGTTTAAGAAAACATAATATTTTGAGAATATGCCATCCTTGCTAACTGTACCTGCATGCTGACTAGGCATCCCAGTCACTTCTGTCACAAAATTTTAACTGTTTGGGAAAATGAACATAACATGATATCTTCCTCATACGACATCGATTTTTCGAACTGTTTGTGGCGCTAGAATCGCAACAATGAGATCTACGTGGTCACTCAGGTTCGGTATAGTTTTGATCAATTTCAATTTTGAGCAAAATACATGAACTCCTAATCATACCTCCCCATTGGGAATATTTTGGACCCTAAAAGACTTTAATTACCTATTCAGAAGATGAGGGTACAAGTCCCTCACCTTTTCAACTTCCATCCACCTTGCCTTACTTGGTTTACTGTCCTTGAGCCCAACTCGGAGGTAATCAACATTTTCCCTCTTAGAATTGCGTGTCCTCCTATCAAGGATGGTATCCTCGAGCTCATCCAGAAATTATGGCGAGAAATATTCTATAGATGGCAGCTGAACATCACTCTCTTGATCATCAATCAAAGGAGGCTCATACAAACGTAAATTTGCCACATTGACAACTAAATAAATTTGCATATATGAAGGGAAGTCAAGCTAAAATGCATTATTAACAACTTTCTTGATGATCTTCAGTGGACCATAGTGAATGGGCTTGAGATTTTTACCTTCTCCTTACATCCTTTCTTTGCTTATGTGCAGCCATACTTCATCTCCTTCTTGAAAGTTGTGATCAACTCTATGTTGTCATGCCTCTCCTTGTATTTTCTTTGAATCTTCTCAAGCTGTTCTTGAACTTGTTGATGAATAATCTGAATTTTCTCAATGAACTTTCGAGCCTTGTCAATATCACTATGCCCATCAATTGCAACATCCTTCTCAAAGATGAAGTCTGATGGTGATTTCAGCAAATTCCCAAAGCAGGCTTCAAAAGGTGAAGTATTTGTAGAAGAGTGCTTTGCCTGGTTGTAAGCGTGTTGAATGTAATGAAGTTTTTCATCCCACAACTTGGGATGTTTGCTGCAGTATCCTCTCAATAGATGCACAACGGTTTTGTTCACCACCTCGGTTTGGCCATCAATTTGCGGATGAAAAGAAGTACTCTTTTTCAAATTTGTGTCCATCATCTTCCAAATATTGGACCAAAAATTCCCAACAAACCTGGAATCCCTGTCACTAACAATAGAAGTTGGAAATCCATAATGAACCCATACTTGTTGAAAATAAAGTTCAACAATTTTTTCAACAGTCATTTTTTTCTTACATGGCATATGTATACACATTTTACTAAATCTATCCACAACTACATAAATAAAATCATGTTGTTTTCTTGACATAAGTATACCTCCAAAAAATTCCATGGAGATACTTTCCCATGGCCTTGATGGTTCTGGTAGTGGCGTGTACAACCCAAGCTTCCTATTGCTAGGCTTGCTTGTTGCACACATAGAACAACCTCTTATAAAACGTGACACACTATCTATCATGCAAGGCCAATAAAAATACCACTGTAGATGCGCCACTGTTTTTCTTACCCCAAAGTGTTCAACAATAAGAGTTGAATGAGCCTCTCTCATGACACTAAACGTCTATCCTTATGGTATACACAAATTACCCAAATGAAACAACAAATTTTTATGCTTGTGATAATCATTTTCCTCAACTTGATTCCCTTCATTCAAACTAGCATACACATCTTGAAAATAAGCATCAGATGCATACTGTTCTATGTAACTCTCACGTACAATAGAATCATTTTTAAGTAAATTAGAAGCACTTATAATTGGCCTTGAAAGCATATCAGCAACTTTATTGAAAATACCTTTCTTGTACCTTATAACCAAGTGAAACTGTTGAAGAAATCCCATCCGCCTGAAATGTCGTGATTACTGCAATTTTGTTTGTGACTGCAAGTACTGTAATGGTTGGTGATCGGTATGTATAATCATTTCTTTACCCATCAAGTAGTGTTTCCACTTCTTGACGCTTTGTACCAACACATACAACTCTTTTTCATATGTAGGAAAATTAGTTACAACACCATTAAATGTTTTAGAATGAAAATCAATAGGCTTACCATGCTGCAAAAGTATTGCACCCATGGCATAATCACTAGCATCAATTTGTATCTCGAATGGCTGTCTCAAATTTGGTAATGCAAGGACCAGAGCTGAACTGATCTTGTCTTTTAAAGCTTCAAAAGCTGGCTGCTTTTTGCCTCCCCATTGGAAGCCTTTCTTCACACTTGTCACTGCATGCATAGGAGCTGCTATGGTAGAAAAAATAGTAATTAACTTTCTCTAATACTGATTTGCGCTTAAGAAACTTCTTACCTCAGTTATTCTCTTGGGAGTGGGCCAGTTCATAATGGCTTCCACTTTAGAAGGATCAATTCTCAACTCGCATCCTCCTACAATGTGTCCCAAATAAAACAGAGAAGTCTTTCCGAACTCACACTTTGACATCTTAAGAAAACATTTCTCTTTCTTCAAACCATCAAGCACTCTTTTCACATGCAAGACATCTTCTTCTTTTGTTTTCCTGAAAATGAGTATATCATCTAAATACACAATCACAAATTCATCAAGAAATGGATGCAAAACATTATCCATAACACGCATGAAAGTCGCTGGTGCATTACACAAACCAAACGGCATAACCAACCACTCAAAGAGTCCTTATTTGGTTTTGAATGAAATTTTCCATATATCACTTTCTACAATTATTACTTGATGATCTCCAATTCATAAATCTAACGTAGTGAAAAAATTTTCTTCTTTCAGTTGATCAATCAAATCATCTATCCTTGGGAGTGGGTATCGATTTTTTTCCGTTATCTTATTCAAAGCTCTGAAGTCTACACACATGCGCCAAGTACCATCTTTCTTCGGAATCAAGATTATGGGTGAACCACATGGAGAAGTGCTTGGCTTTATGAGTCCCTTGTCCAATATGTCCTTTATTTTCCTCTTTGTTTCAACATTCTCCATTATCGACATGCGATACATGCCGATGTTTGGAAGAGGACAATCTTGTTGCAACTGAATCTCATGTTGAATCTCCCTTTTTGGAGGCAATACTGTTGGCTCCTGAAACATCTCATGATGTGCATCAACTACATCATATAAATCTGATTTCAACTTAGGATCACAATCCTCAAATGATTCATGATTAACATCAACTTTAGGCTTAATCATTAGAAGAACAAAATTCTTACTTGAATTCACCAGCCTCTTTATCTTTCCAGCATTTACCATTGCAATATTTGTCTTCTTGCGATGTGCTGTAACAATGTACTCCTTTCCATCTTTGAATAAATGGTATTTGTTCTCATGGAAATGGAAGATCACTTTCCTATCTTACAAGTAAGGAATGCCCACCAAAATACCTGTAATATCAAGCGGAACCACATCTAATTCAACCGTGTCAACAAAATGTGCAGTTATTGCAAAGCGCAATATGCACTTCTTTGAAACCTGTAAATTTGCATCCTTATAAATCCACCCAAGTGGATATGGTTTTGGATGTGGAATGGTCTCAAGATTAAGTTTCTTGACCAAGTCTTAGGAGATTAAGTTTTCTTGTGACCCACTGTCAAAAAGTGTGTCAATATTGGTATGTTTGGATATGACCCTCACATGAAACAATTCAATTCTCTTTTCTTCATTTGGAGATTTTATGTGACAGTTTGATGTACTAGTACTGGGTTTTGTTTCAATTTATTTCCCCTTCATATTCTTCAATCCCATGGTTGTTATTTTTGATTCATCACCTAAATTCTCTCCTAAGTCATGTTGAGTTGTAGCTGCAGTTTTCTTCTTCCCTTTGTTGTTGTTATAGTTGGGTCTCTTTTCAGGATGTAATTTCCAACAATTTTTCTCTTCATGGGCTTCTATTGAACAATGTTTAAAGACCACCTTTTCTCCATCTTTCTTGACATATGAATTCTTTTTTCCCTTAAATTTTGAGGTCTTTTTTTTTTTTTCCCCTTAAAATGTTTCTTCCTACCCTCATCGGTAATGTTTTCCCCTCTAGCTTCTAGATGTGTGGCCTGAACAAAAACTTCATCTAGACTTGTAGGGTTAAACATGAGAATATTATGTTTTAGGTAGCTATGTAAGCCTCCTATGTACTTGATAAAAGTATCTTGGCTCTGAAAATATACCCCTAATAAGAGAGCTCTTCTCCTAAATTCTTGGGTGTATTCTTGTACATTTTTTCCTTTCAATTGTCTAAAATTTTTCCAGTTCATTATGGATTTCTGCATATGAGCTAATGGATGAAATTGTTTTTTTATTGCAGTAATGAAATTAGTCCATAATAGGATAGTATTACCATTCTTTTTTATCTCCTCCTTTGTCTTGGCTTCCCACCAAACAAGTGCTGCACCTTCCATTCTCAATGAAGCTAGTTGGATTTTGGTATCATCATCATGAAGGTTCTGAATTCTCAAATAGACCTCCAATTTACTAATCCAATTATCAAGATTTTTTGCATTGACTTCACCATTAAACATTGGCAATTCAAACTTAACATCAAGTTATAGAAAATGACTTTTACCAGTGTTCTTTGACTTGTGTGGCTGATGTATTGAAGATGAAGTAAAGGATGAAGAGGATGAATATGAGGGTGATGATGGTGACTTTCCATTATCTCCATTTCCTCCATTTCCCTTATTTGATTTATCTTCATCATTTTGACCTCATGATGATCCTTGAACTTCCTTGTGAAGTTTGGATTCTTCTCCTTCTAGTCTCTCATTCCTTTCTTGATAAAGGACTCTCACCATTTTAGTCATGTCAAGGAATACTTTCTTGAACACTCTTTCTTATTCTTTGGAATCCACCTCTTCATGTATTTATACTTCTCCTCAAGGCATGCTCAGTGCTACTTCTGCTTCTTTTGGAGGTGAACTAGGTGGTGGAGAATGTGGAAATCTTGCCCTCCTTTGCTATGGCTCCCTTTGAGAACCTCTTGCTTCCACCAGTTTTCCTTCTCCTCTCTCAACCTTGAGCCTAGTAAGCATGTAAACCCTTGAAAATAGCTAAAAAATCTTTGCACACTAAAACACTAGAGAATAAACTCTAGCTTTGATACCAACTTGATCTGAAAGGAGTGTATTAGTTTTTTTTGCTAAGTGTCCTTTCAGTAATAAAAACATGTACAATTTGTCTCCATTTGTTTTCTTAAGGAATGAGTAATTTAGCCATGAAACATAGATGAATTTGTGGGTTTTAAGCATGAAAATAAGCCTAAATAACACTATACAACAATGTATAACAGAGAAATAACATCACACATAAGTTTTACACAACATGCATGATGAAGCAGTTCACCCCTCCTAGGCTACATCTGCTGGTCTAGCTCCCAATGACATGTCCTTCTTTGTAATTATGCTCAAAATTGAAAATACATATGTTTACAAGCCTCTAATGGTTGTTTTCTCTATAACAGTGGCTCCAGAATGCTCAAATTCGTCTAGGTAGACTCTTGTTTCATACAAATTGGTTGAAAATTCACCCGGTTAATCTTTTTCCCAATATCCCCTATAAAACCTCCGCTAAATGTGGAGACTGTACTTAACCGCTGTTAACCAAATTTTTAGTGGCGCTCTAAGTTTCCCGCTGACACAAATTGTAGCATTGAATTGTTGCGGTTAAGGGGAGGGGGTGGCCACATGCCAAACCCCGCAATCCCTGTGGTTATGCTAACCACTGAGCGAAACTTCACTAAGCAGAATTGGAGTTCACTCCTTTAACCCTGGAATAAAAATTGTGTTACAACCAACCAAAAGGAGAAAATGGGTTTTAACCCATTAAATGTGATAACTTTGAATTTAATGCCATGGGTTTTCGAACTGTCAGAATTTAATACATAACCACCGGAGTAATAACCATGTGAACATGATTGTAAATTGGAGTTTTAATGTTGCAATTTTTCATCCACTGGAAGTTACATCCATCTAACTGATTGTTGTTGCGGTTGTAACATGTGACCAATGTACACGGGGATGCCGGTGGGTTGGGACCACCGGTGGTCCCCCCCATTTGCATATTTTATAAAACTTAAATAGTTCTGGTGCCCTTATAGGGTAAGAACTAATGCGTAGAGGAGATGGTGGAGGTCAGTGCTGGTGCATCGGAGGTCACGGGTCGAAGCTCTCAGACTCCACCAAAATTTTGCACAACAGTCTAGGGGACACATGGCAGCCTCCGGGCTAGCCATGTGTCACCCATCCAACGGCCCTCACTAAAATTCGTACAAACCATCAAACAACCCAAAAAATGCCACTTGGCGAAACATGACTAGTTTAAGAAAAAAATATTCCAAGACTATGCCACCCTTGCTGACTGTACCTGCGTGTTGACTGGGAATCCCAGTCACTTTTGTCACAAAATTGTAGCTGTTTAGGGAAAAAAATAGAATGCGATATCTTCCTCATATGACATCGGTTTTTCAAACCATTCACGGCGCTGGAATTGCAACGACGAGATCTACTTGGTCGCTCAGGTTCGGTACAATTTTGAGCACATTCAATTTTGAGAAAAATACATGATCTCTTGATCAGAATGATTCTTGAAAATTTTTATTTAGTTTAGCTACTAAATCTTCAAGCTTTTCAAACTGATGTAAGGTGTCTTTATCAGATTGAGGAATCACAAGTTTCTGTAGAGAGATATATGGTCTTATTTTAGCTTCATCTACAATTTTTTCGGGGAAAAAGCTTTCTAATTTAGTTCTAAAAAGACTCCTCTAAATTTTTTAATCAAACTAAATATCCCCAACTGTTACAAGATTTTATGGGAGTGAATTGACTCTTGGAAAAGGATTATTACCTTCTTGAATTTATGTGAAGTTCCTTTTCCTAATAAGCTTCTCAAGATTACTTACAACTTTGGGAGGATCATGATATAGATGGGATCTAGTGTAAATACTTTTGGGAGCTAGGTATTCAAAGACAATATTTACAAGTGGATATGTATATAAGTTCCGGTGGAAACTTCAACCTAGTAGCTTTCTATTTCACTGTCACCCACAGTAAATAGTTTTAAGAATTTTAAATAAATATTTACTAGGGAGATATTTTAACTCTTTGGATCGTTCCCCAGTATGGTCGCCAGAATGTGATCACTCTGTAATTTCTTAGGTGAGGAAGAAAACTAAAAGGGTAACCACAAACATAATTTTAAATCTGGGATCTAGCCCTTCCAACTAGAAGAAGTGACAAACATGGCTGAGTTGGTTAATGATGAATATATCATTTCACCTACTTGTTTGTGCAAATCGATCTGATCGATTGCATGAACCTTCTTTGTGTCAATTGAAAATATTGAGGACTTATATTCTTTAGCAGTTTTGGGAGCTGGTACTGTGGGCTCCAAAAATTCCATTTGAAACTACCCTTTCTTTGAATCAAAAGAAACAGTAATCTATGCTGTGTTGTGGTCGTTTGCTTCAAAAATTATAAGTATGTTCAAGCTTTGAGAGCTTCATTCTTCAATTTGATTTCTTTGTATCTTGAAAAGATACTTTGATGCTGTGTAGGTACCTGAGATGATGATGACACATGATACTGTGTTATGTCCTCAGTATTAGTGAAGGGAGTCAATGAACATGTCAAGATCATATTTTGTTGATCTTGAGTTTCCTTTTCCTTTAATGATTCCTGTGCATTATTGTATTGTGTATCATCTTGGATGTCAATGATAATTTTAACCTAAGGGTTCATCTTCTTTCTTCTTTTAAAAACTCAAAAATACTGTGACTTTGAATCAATAGGAGACATGCTTTCTATAATCCTCTTTGTATCTTTATCCTTTGGAACTGGACTCTGCAAATAAGTCTCGATGACAAGCTCCTCCTCAAACTACTGCAAGGTGTTTTCAGTCCATTCTTCCTGGTTATCATATTTCTCAATATCAGGCCTTGGTGTGTGTGCATATGGGGTGCTATTTTTTTCAACTCTTAGCTTTGAAATTATTCCTATAGGGTCATATGACCATGTGAATCTTGGTTTAAATATAATTTGTTTCAAAGTCTCCTCCACTTCTTTAGCTGCTACTCTGGTATTTCATATGTAGGGACCTATATGGACCTTTAATTTGAATTGTGCCTTCTTCTTATTAGACACAAAATGCAACTAATCCATTTTCAACATCTGTCTGGTGTATTCTAGTGCAAAAATCATAACTGGCACAAATACTAGCATTCTATATGGAGGAAGCTCTGATCCATAAATCCTGATTTCTTTATAGTTTTGGTACAACTACCAGTCTACAATATTTGACTGCTCTGCAAGGTGAAATTTTTTATTGATTTCTGGTGAAATCCTTCGAATGACATCGTTGGAGAGAAAAAAAAATATTTGTGAAGGAACTTATCCACAAAATTGTATATGAATACTCCCGAGTTATTTCTAACTAGAGAAGTCTATTGGATTACCCTTATCATCCATTTTCTGCAATGGAAAGTTGAACCTGTCTGCTTGATGAAACAACATGAGATAGACCAATGTTGATCAAAGTTTTCATTGATGTCAATATGGCATTGTTGAAGATGGCTAGAAACCTATTAATGTCCTAAACCATAATTTCTTGAAATCTATTATCTATCATTGGTTGAATAATTTGATGATGAATCCCTTTTCTACAAGATGCTCTAAAATACCCTAAGTATGATTGATGAAACCATAAGCTCATAAGTAAAATCCATATAATTATGAGGTCCTTGCTTTAATAAATTAAACATGAAAACCTTTCCCTAACCATGCAAAACCCTTTTTAAAAAACCATAACTTTAGAATCCCTAAACTCTAAACCCTAATTGATGAGAAAACTAAACTAACCTTAATGATGACCTAATGCTAATCATAAAGAATAACGACACATTCAATGGACATATGCAAAAAAAGGAAGCAAATTTCATATTCAAATTATCAAATGAAAATGCTTGCGTTCTTAATAAATATATTACATATTATGTCAGACATAATATGCTTGAAGGATGTTATTACAAATGAACACATTAAGTTGGACGTTTCATTCTCATTAGACAATGGATGCCAGATAATGCATACTAGACACTAATGATAATACGTTGAACGGATTACATATCGACTCCACCAAAACAGTGGTTAGATTACCTAAATATCATGCCGGCTTCTCCTTCGTTGGTGACGGTTCCACTCGTCAAAGTCATATTGGAGCAATAAAAATAAAATTTAGGATAATGCATATCGAAACCTGGGATCGAGACAACATTTAAAAGTTTTGGAACAACATGAACTTAGGATCAAGGAACTTGGATTGTGGTCAGCTTGATGAAGTCAACTCATTGAAGAGTCACTCGTAAGATGCTCAGACCTATGGAGAAATTGCGGATCGAACCTGTGATCACAAGATTGGATATATGTTGGCTCAAGGGGTCCTGACCCAGGTTCGGAGGTTCAAGGTTTGCCAAGAAACCCCTATATGATTGGCCTTTTTGGCAGTGAACTGCTTGTGTAGGCCAAATTCTCACCCAAAGCAGTATGGGAGGGTGCTGGAACTAGGTTTCCGCACCCTAGGAGAGGGTAGGTAAGTCAAGCTGAGCTACATTCAACTCTATAGCTACCAAATCGTATGGTGCAGAACCCAGATCTACTAATACCCTTGGCATCCACGTGTGCAACAACAATGATATTCATAGTAATCAACAGATCATGAACTCACATAACGATAACGCAACTATTCCAGATATTTTTGCATGAAGTGAAACATAACATATCTAGATTGTAGCATAAACAAGTAACATGAGTATGTTCCCAGCTTAAGTCAATAATACAATAACATATATTAAGTAACTGAACATCACAGATTCATATCACAATAATTCCAATGGATTCAGATATTCAATAATATGTCCGCATTCATTAATCCTTCAGATCTACTTACAATACCCCAAAACCCAACTTGCACACACAGCATGACAGAGGTCCTCCGCGCACATAGCAGCAGGAGTCCTTACCCAACAACCCTAACCAGATTTATTAGTTCGCACTTGGCATTAATCTCTTTTCATTCTTCTTCTGTCTTACAACTCAAAAAGGTTCAACTACTTATACTATTTTAGCCTATGCATCCAATGGTCTGAAAATCGTGGTTTGTGGACTTCTTGGTCTACCCTTGACCCATTTAAAATGCTTTAGGGGCTTTGACCCACCCCAAAACCCTTGCGCTAGACTAAATATAATAAAAAATACACAAAATGGACCAGTTTCACAGCTTGTAGGATACCTTGTTCCAATAGTCCCCCAACACAAACTTGTGACTCGTCTCGAGTCACTGCGATGGTAGGTTCTCCATCTGTGCGCATAGGTAGTGATGGCGGCGATTAGTGGAGAAAATACCTCTTAACTCTGAGCAGCGGAACTCTACGGAAGGTCCATAAGCTTTTGAGATGTTGGTCCTTCGGTTGCCGCGGTGATGCTTTCCAATGTCTGGTTTAGTTGCGTGACTGTGCCATCTGCATCTTGTGAGAGTTGGAGGGCTGTGGTAGCCCATGGCTTCAATCCTTCCTTGATGACGTGCTTATTTCACTAAAGTTTCTCAATCTCATACTGGAGAGTGCTGCTGGTCCTCAAATGTGCTAACCGTTGTGCAAGCACCAAGGTGGGCAATGTAGCCTCGACCTGTGGGAAAGCTTCTTCCTGCTATCGTAAGTCCTAATTGATCTTTCAGAGGACCTGATTGAACTAGACCATGGTCCAGAGATGTATGGTTGACTCTAGCAACTAGGTTCCTTGAGCAATCTGCCCTGTGATAATGTTCATAACTTCGGTCACCAGCGGAGTGCGCTGGGCTCGTACCTCTAGCGACGTGGTAGGCTGCAATGTGGCCTGTAAGTTAGAGATTTTCTTCTCTAGCTGTGCCTTGATGACCTACATTTCTGTCTGAGACCCTTTTACTGCTGCAACCATACTTTCTACCTTGGCCCGAGGTGTAGCTATGGCCGGGATCCTGTCCAGAACCTTTGTGCAGAGCTGGTGGATCACTGTTTCAAGCTCTACCTACTGCGATATAGTGAGGGACGTTTCTGCGTTTTTCCATGCGATGGTTAGCTTGGCCACACCGAGCTGTTGATGCACCTCCAGGTCTCGATGGTGGATCTCCCAGATCATGGCGGTGTGGAGACCCTGTAATGCCTCGTTGGGAAACTTAGCTAGATCCAAGTGTATCCATGTATCTACTTGGAGTTGGGTTCCTACAAGGGCAGTGGTAGGAAAAGAGCAGAGATGGCTTTCTTTCAGAGCTAGGACTGTACTGCTAATTGCCAAGGGAGCCTATCTCTGAATTACGTTGGTTTGCAGCGTATCTACCTTCCACTGGAGGGTGCAGAGCTTAGTTTGAAAGGTGTTAATTGCATATTTCTCTTGTTCCTCTATGGATGCCCATCTATCCTCTTTAGCTAGTGTAATTGCATCCATGATTTGCTCGAGGTCACCATCAGTTAGCGTGACCGTCGCATCATATTCTTGGCTTTGGGCGCGCTACTTTTTTCGGGGCCCTTTTTCAGGCTCGCCTGGCCACTTTGTATTCTGGAGGGAGGTGGTATCTCTTTTATTCATCCCTTGCATGCTCAGTTCCAGCTACGGACTAGCCCCAACGTCCTTGTCGGCGATCTGTGGCAACTGTGAGTCCCTTTCCGTGGCTGCGTCCGAGCCCCTCTCGCTCGGTCCTGTGGTTTCCTTAGGGTCGATAGGGGGGGTCACTCCTGTTGCGTAGGTCCCTTCAGTGCTATTTTCACCAGGTATGAAGCCACTCCTCCATGCAGGGAGCCAGAGCGCAATTATCCTATCGATTTCTTGATCCTCCGACCCAATCATGACTTCCTCAAGTTCTGGCTCTGTAGGTACCGAAGCTCCGCGGGACTAGGAGCTATTATTTTAGTGGGAAAGTGGAATTTTGATTCTGGGGGCTATTGGCAGTGGGAGTGGGTTTATTTTCCACGAACATGATGCTACAGGCCCAGAGAACTGCGCAACATAAAGAAAATACATACGGGTTATGGAAGTGATACAAAACTTTTGTATGAGCTAGCCTTCCTACTTTATAGTGCCTATGGCCATCCAACGGTAGGGTAAATGTCACTTGGAACTTACCATCAAGTAAACGGTAAAAAATCTCAAGGAATCTCCCCATTAATTTCCAGCCGCCCACTCCACTCAACAGTAATGTCTCCTCTTTACCAGATTTTACTGTTCCAACTGTCACTTTTCGCTCCATATGTGCACTCAGCGTACCTGTTGAGCTTGGACTAAACACCCGCGCCTCTTGCGCATCCTCCCCCAACACAGGCTTGCTCCTTAGGTACCTCAAAACCAAAGACATGTTTCCCGACAGGTGTCATCCCAACCGAACTAGACCCCCTGCGTAAACAAGTCTCTAAGAGGCGCTGTAAGTAGCGCATATTCCCAAAAAATCTTTCTGTAATACCCTGCATGGCCGAGGAGTGAATGCAGCTATTTCCTTGTTGTAAGAATCACTGAATATATGATAAATTTACCTTTTGTATCCACATCCCCATTATTATCCAACATAGGGTGCATCCCATTGCTACCCATTCGCAGCCTGAGCGGTCTGGTAGCCGTGCGCACCCCTTCCGATTCTGAGCCAGAAGCAGCTCACAGATCATCCTTACCCTCTGTTGGGGCTAGGATATGGTATTTTACCATGCTTGGTATCCGCGTTTCCCATGTGGTTATTTTTGGTGCGATAAACAGGTGTGATTCACCCCATACCCTAGTGTTAATGTCTCGCAGGACTGCGTCAAGTGCCTCTGTCCCGCCTACTAAGCCAAATGTTCCCATGACCTCTTCCTTCAATGTCCCCTAGTGGTGGGTGCACCGATGTAGCTTTGCATCTAAGTACCATGCAGAAGGAAGTGGCCCTAGGGCATGAATCAACAGGTGAACCCACTCTTTAATCGTCCTGTCACACCACTGTTCTTCCCATGCGAACAGATATTCACATGGATCTTTTGGTCCAAGGAATGTCTTGACCCGCACACCGGTTGGGGCCTCAAATTGCAGGATCATCATATCCCAACATTTCTCCCAATCCTAGAATGCCTCCTCATGTGCCTCCCACCAGTGCACAGGTGTTCCACACATGGCTAGCTTAAGGGCCCATAGCCTTCATCCTTTGGGAACCTCTACTTCAAATGCTCGCAAAAATTCCTGAATGCTATCAGAACCATCAAAGTAGGGTAGTTCTCTTACCTCTGAGGAAATGCAGCGAAAGTCCCTTGTCACTCAAAGACATCGCACGTGCAACCGGTTTTTCTAATTCTCCATCTCCTCATCAGAGTCGGAGAAGCATTCACTGTCCATTTCCTAGCAGAGTACTCCTCCCCCCGTGGGGTTGATCCAATCTTCGTCCCACGCAGTCAACTTGTAAATGTGATCCACCTCCTCTTCATCGTGCACTGGCTCTGTGTATCGTTAACCTTTCGCAGGATCTAATGGTACTATCACCCTTGTACAGTTATTCTCAAACACCATGCTTCTCTTTTTTTGATGATACCGCCCATATCTATGGCCTAGTGAAACCCTAAGAGCGTAGGGTAGGGGTCCGCATCTTCTACAATTTCAATTACCTCAAAGTTAGCTCAGGCCTTTACTCTTGTGATATCCACCGTAATTTTAGACAACCTTCCTAGTGGGATGATTTTCTACTAATTTTCCATGCGCAGCTGAATAGTGGACCATTCTAACTTAGGCTCTCCCCTTCGTTTCCCAGTCTGTTTAGGTAACACGTTTGCATCTGACCCTAGGTCCAAAATAACCTAATTCATTTCGTAGTCACCAATCTGTGCAGTCAAACGCATTTCTCTCCCAGTACGTTTCTTATACCTGTATAGCTTGTGCATATCCTTGATCTCCGGGGGTAGATTGGGTCACACTGTGCAACTATCTATTAATGCTTGAAGATTTTCCATAGCCTTTGGGTTGCACAACAGCTTCATACATGCCTGCAAAAAGGGCTTGACCTCCTCATTTGCCTTGAGGTTCGCAGGTGCCTGAGTAGTAGCTGCCTCCGCCTTAGCAAAGTCCTTGTGAGCTACAACAAATGTTTCTTTTCCCTTTTTTAGGTCCAAACCTTCTTGTTTGATAACTTCTTGTCGGATCAGAGGTTCCATCGCAACCTCCTCCTCAAGTCCCCTGGTGGCCATCCCACTGCATGAAACAACATTCACACTTGGATCTTTGTCCCGAAGCTCAGCCTTTACTCTCTGCACATTCTGCATAGGTGTCGGCTGCTTTTCCTGCATTTTTTCTATCAATATTGGACAGTCTTCAATTGCGTGGTCCAGATGTCTGCAATATCGGAAAGATTGCCTTGTAGGGTTTGGACAGTCCGTTACAAAGTGTCCTACTTCTCCACAGTTATAACAGATTAGCTGACCTCATCCCCGACTTGCACTTCCACCATGCCCTCCTCCCCTACCCCTTGATGGAGAGCCACCTATGCCTGCAGGGGCTCTTGGCGACACAGGGTCTGATTGTACTCTATATAAGTTTCCTCGATAAATCATCAAATCATACGTCCGATAGTTCTGTTCATCATGTCCCACCTCTGGAACATATGCAGCAAGGCGGGGATAGTGGTTGGTATCGTGCATCCCTGCAACGCTACAATCATCACACCATAGCGCTGGCCCACTGGGTCCCGCAGCTTTCCTAGGACGCAATGGGCTAAGTCCCTCGACCTGCATATAGTTTGCTAACATAGGGCAGTTATCCTTGGTATGACCATTCACTCGACATCGTATGCACCATCTCTCAGGGCTAGCCTCTGCCCCTCAGTCCTTCCGCAGATTCTGGATCTCTATTTGCATCGCTTCCAACTATCCCTAGATCTGTTGGATGCCCAGCTGAGTCTCGTCCTAAGGCACAACTTATAACTTCATGGCACCCTCCAAGGCTTTCTCCTGTGATTCGAAAGTTTGGTGTCCCATAGGTATGCGTAGGTGAGGTAGCAACATAGAAATGAACCATTCTGTGTGTTGTTTGTCATCATATTGGAATCCCCCTTCTTTGATCACCTTCTTCAGTTGCTAATTGGCCTCCCACATAGATTCATAAGGCCCTTGATTGAAATCCTTTAGATCAACCACGATTTGAGAGTAGGACTTAGGTTTCTTGAACTGATGTTTTAGGGAATTCTTAATATCTTCAATGGTTGCATTTGAATTTGGCCGATGTATCCCATGTACTAGTCCAAAGCTCTTCCTTCAAAGGCAAGGGACAATTGTGACCTTTTCACCGCATCACTAGCTACGTTCGGCACAGTCCATACCGATCCTGCGACAAACCAAAACTGATCCATGTCTTCATCTCCCACACCCTTAAAGGTCAACAACTTCATGTGTGCAGCCATTTCGTCTTCGGGTGGCAAAGGTGTAGGTGAATTATTACCCCTAGGCTGGTTTGAAAGTGGTGTGGCTGGAGGACTCCGCAAAGCTGCTTCTCTTATTGGACTATAGACCAATCTATCTTTTTATAGGTTGGTTCTGTAGTATTTACCACTTCACGTTGTGCTCCTGTCCAGATCAGAGGTCATTCACTTGGTATGGCTACAAAGAATACTCTTTTCACACAATAATATCTTAATCAGCAATGGTAAGGTCTTCAGAAACTTACCTCGGAACCCCTCGAAATATATTTACTCTGCTTCAGAGTAGGAGACAAAATAATCGATGGAAAATTCTGTCACAAATCCTCCTAACACATTGTCTACCCAATGGTCCACCATGCGAGTGATGGTGTTATCAGCCTTTTCTAACTGCTAGATTAGTTCGGGGGTCCACCTTATGACCTGCTTGTCCTTCCAACACTTCTGAAATTCTACCAACCTTGCGAGCCACTCCTGTAGCTCGATCGCAATCGTTACAAAGAAGATCTTGTAGATATCTGTGAAAGTGTACTTATTCTTCCACTCTTCGGTGGTCAACCTCTCATTGCAGTTTTCCTTTACGAAAAATTCCTAAACTTGCTGTTCAAACCATTCATCAATTTCATTTCTCTTAGGCTTCCAGTATGGCCTTGGCATTACCCGACCCCTCTCTCAAAATGCTCTTGGTCCCAGAAATGGAACCATTTTTTGGCTTGAGGGGTCCTGACCCAGGTTCGGAGGTTCAAGGTTTGGCAACAAACCCCTATACTACAGGCCCTTTCGGCAGTGACCTACTTACGCAGGCCAAAGTCTCACCTGAAGCAGTATGGGAGGGTGCTGGAACCAGGTTTCTGCACCCTAGGAGAGGGTAGGTAATTCAAGCCGAGCCACGTTCAACTCTATAGCTACCAGATCGTATGTGAAAAACCCAGATCTACTAATACCCTTTGCATCCACGTGCACAACAACAATGATATTCACAGTAATCAATAGATCATGAACTCACATAATGATAATGCAACTATTCCAGATATTCTTGCATGAAGTGAAATAGAAAAGATCTAGATCGTAGCATACACAAGTAACATGAGTATGTTCGCAACTTAAGTCAATAATACATCAACATATATTAAGTAACCGAACATCACAGATTCATATCACAATAATTCAAATGGATTCAGATATTCAACAATACATCTGCATTCATTAATCATTCAGATCTACGTACAATACCCCTAAGCCCAACCTGCGCACATAGTAGCAGGGTCCACTCACAACAGGACATAGGTCCTCTACGCACAAAACAGCATGATTCCTTACCCAACAACCCTAACCAGATCTATCAGTTCACACTTAACATTAATATCTTTTCATTCTTCTTCTGTCTTACAACTCAAAAAGGTTCAACTACTTATACTATTTTAGCCTAGGCATCCAATGGTCTGAAAACCATGGTTTGCGGACTTCTTGTTCTACCCTTGACCCATTTACAATGCTTTAGGGGCTTTGACCCACCCCAAAAACCTTGTGCTAGACTAAATATAATAAAAAATACACAAAATGGACCAATTTTGCAGCTTGCAGGAGACCCTGTTCCAACAATATATTTCTGTCTCGAATTTGTTGAAAGGATCAAATTTGTAAGAGGCTCAGATTTGTAGACATATGAAGGACCTGTGAAAGCTCGGGTTATAGATCTGTGGAAAATCAAAGTTGCAGACCTATAGAAGGCTTGGATAT
Organism: Pinus albicaulis; assembly: GCA_034641835.2. Taxonomy (NCBI): domain Eukaryota; kingdom Viridiplantae; phylum Streptophyta; class Pinopsida; order Pinales; family Pinaceae; genus Pinus; species Pinus albicaulis. The sequence goes on from CM076576.1 coordinate 39,442,120, forward strand.
GAAAGCCTATAGGAGCTAAAACCTTACCTCAGAACTGAGATAATTTTGACTTGTGGAAAATCAATCTGTGGAGTCTCGGTCTCATTGTGATCTAGAACAATACCTGGTAGCGTTTATAACTCAGAACTATGGCATACATTTCAGACTTTGAAGTTTATATCTGTGGGTTATTATATTGATATGAGGCCAGTAATAAAATGTTGTTGTATTTCGTCATTTGAAGTAAAGTTTCCTACTCAATAAGTACACATTGTCATCCTTAAGCAGTAAGAGACAAAGGCATCCTTGAAAGCCTTTGTGCAACAATGTTGAAGCATAAATTATGTAGCCTCATATAATATTATTTGAAGTAAACGTGAATAATACCTTCTATGATTTTTGGAGTTGACTGTCATCTTTGGAGCATAATTGTAGAAGCCCCTTTGCATTAGACATTGAAGAGTTGACACCTTGTTGAGTCAGTCCCTAGTGCATTTTTGAAGCTTATTGGAGAGATTCTTTGGAGAACCATTGCAGACCTCCTTGGTTGAAAACTTATGAAGCATTTGAATAATTACTTGGTGCAAACCTTGAAGATTATTGGAGATCATGATGAAGCCCTCATAATGAGACATTGAATAATTTTGTTTGGGTGACATGAAGAGTTGTGGAGAAACCTTATGAAAAGACAAGGTTTTCATTGATGAAGTGACTTGGAGACTAAGTGAAATGATTGTTGAAGATAGACAAGGGCTCGTTGAAGAAGATATTGGTAGCCGTGAACAATTACTAAACTTATCTTGATGAATTTGAGCCTCATATAGAAAAGGTTGGTGCCTTGGAAGATAGGGTTTGATCCCTAGAGGATAGGAGTCCTCAAGAGACTAGGTTGGAGTCTGTACCAGATATATGGTTGGAGCCCTTGAGGTTGGTGCCTCAAAATTGACAAGGTTGGAGCCTGGGAGATTGAAGATCGGTATCTTCATCTAGGGTTGGAGCCCTACATATATTGTACTTGATTTATTATAAATAATAAATTAATAAAAACATTTATTCTTATTGCTCATTTTGTGTTCTAAATATAAGTGATCTAACTGGTAAAAATAACAATGGAAAAGAAATACTGATTCACCCCCCCTCTCAATATTTCCAACAATTGGTATCAGAGCCAGTAGCTTCACTCAAAGCCTAACAAATTTAAGGTTGATCATTAGAACACAAATGACAAAGCCAAGTAAGAAAGTCTTCAATCCTCCTAAAGATGCATCTTCCTCAACCATCGAAATTGAAGTCAATGAATTTGCAAAGGCTCCATTGTTCAATGGAAACTTTGATATATGGGAAGCAAGAATGAGGAATTTCTTAAGGACTCAACGTGTTGAAGTTTGGAAATTAGTGATTACTGATAGCATGATGGAAGGAGAATCCAAGGAGTAGTACAATACAAGAGCAACAAAATCAATTTTGGATGGGCTACCAAGCTCTATGAAGGCCATTCTTGAAAAATTTTCGTCAATAAAAGGCATATGGGAGAAAATTCATGATCTTCACTCAAAAGGGGCATTAATAATGATCTCTCGTCAAGAGGATGATGGAAAACAAGAAAAAAATCTAGAACCCATCAAGGAAATTGAAGATAAGAGAGATAACAAAAAGGCTAAAGAATAATTAGAAAATGAAGAGAACAAAGAAGACTTTGAAGAAGATCTCCTAACTAAACTTATGGCTTCCATGGAAGAGATTAACAGGTTGAAAAAATAAAATGAGGAACTTAAGAAGAAAGCGCAAGTTGGTAACCAAGAGAATACAAGGAAGGAATTTGACTTTGCAAAGCTTCAAGTATACGAAAGAGATGAGGAGCCCGCCAAAATTAAGGAGTAATTTTGTCAAAACAAAAGAAAGCATCATGAAGAAGTTATATATATGAAAAATCAATTGGATAAGGCAAAGAAAAGGGAAGAAAATTTGTCAATCCACCTTGAATAAAGACTTAATATTTTGAACAGTATCGAAGTAGAGATTGGTCAATACAAGGAAAATGTCCCCTCTCTTATATCTCAACTAGAAGAATCAAGTAAACAAGTGCAAGGAGCCGAGAAGGTGATGGAAACTTTTGAATTCCTAGAAGGGTAAGTTGATGAACCAGAAAAGGAGAGAAACACTATAATATGCCAACCAGAAGAAAAGGATGAAGAAATATTCAAACTAAAATCAAACATCAATCTTCTCAAGGACGAAACATGCGAAGCTACAAGAATAAAATAAGAGATGAAGAAGCAACTAGTCATGAAAGATGAAGATTGTGAAAAATTGAAAGGATAAATGATCACTCTTGCAAAGGAAGTTGACTTGCTGGATAAGAACTTGAAAAGCTCTCAAACCCTAGACGACATCCTAAGTCATCAAATGTCTCCCCTTGATGAATTAGGTCTAGACTATGAAGGTGGATCCTCAAGAAAGAATGATGCAAATTGTAATACTTCAAACAAAAAGTATGTAGAAAATCTTAGAAGAAATATCGATGCCACCAGTTCCAGCAAAGACAAGAAGAGTCATAATGAAAATGGAAGAAACCCTAATCCAAGAATATCTGCAGAAGGTGTCAAAGATGCAAGAGGGAATGGATATCATCAAATAATCCCAAGATAGAATGAATTTGGAAGTACATCAAGGCAATACTCTGCAGAAGGTATCAAGTATGCGAGAGGAAATGGATATCGTCAAAGAATCCCAAGGAAAAAATTGTTTCAAAAGTACACCAAGAAAATATCCATCTCCCAGGTACCAAAGTATATTTTTTTCTTATTTCTATTCTTGTACAAATTTTGGGCATATGGAAAAGGATTGTAGGGAATACCACAAGGACAAATATAATGGTTCTTGTTAGTCTCCTAGAAGCAACTTTGCAAGAATATCTCATGCTTCCTCATTCATGAATAAGATGGAATGATTCAATTGCCATAAAATTGGATATATGGATCATGATTGTAACTTGACTTGGGTCCCTAAAGAAGCTAAAACCATGACTACCAAGCCAGAAAAGAAAGTTACACAAGTATGAAGAAGGAAGAAAATTGGATTTGAAAGTCTCTTGAACACTCCAATAAACAACACATGTTGTTGATTTGATGAAGAAATCTTTGGAAAAGATGGTGTTCCAAGTTTTGATGATGAAAATCTATCAAAAAGGAGGCCATGCATATAGTTAGTGGGAGCTTGTGATTCTTAACCATTCTTGCAGATGCTATCCTTGATGAATCACACTTGGAAAATCTTGACAGTTCATCTCTAAGGAGTAACTCCATTGGAGAAAATCATGAAATTGTGAAGATGTCTTCCACTTGATCACAAGGCATAAATCCTTCTTTATTGAGCAAAAAAGAGAGCTAGAGGAGTTTATGCAGGAAGGGGGAGTTGGTTGATCATCTACCTCATCCATTTCCATGCAAAGGCTTAAGGGGATCAAGTACATTAAAGAAGAGCACCATTACAGGAGGAGCAACATATCTTACATGGAGAGCTATAATTGATGAAGGAAACACGAAGAAGCCACATGCCAAGAAGTAACTTGATAGGGGGAGTACTTGGGCACCCCATTTGCCATTGATGTCAAAGGGGGAGATATTGTTGAAAGGGAAAGAATTTTTCCATGAATGATAAAGGGGGATATTGTTGATCGAATTTTTCATTGATGTCAATATGGAATTGTTGAAGATGTATAGAAACCTATTAATGACATAAACCCTAATTTCCTTAAAGCCCTTATCTATGATTGGTTGAATAATTTGATGATGAAACCCTTCCCTACATGATTCTCTAAAATAACCTAAGTATGATTGATGAAACCATAAGATCATAAGTAAAAACCCTATACTTATGAGTTCCTTGCTTTATTAAAGTAAACCCTAAACACTAGGTATCAAAAGAAAAACCCTAGCATTATTGAAAATGACACCCTTTCCCTAACCATGCAAAACCATTTAAAAAAAACCCTAACTCTAGAATCCCTAAAATATAGAAACACTAATTGATGAAGAAACTAACCCTAACCCTAATGATGACCTAATGCTAATCCTATAGAAAAATGCCACATATTCAATGGACATATGCAAAAAAAGGAAGCAAATTTTTATATTCAAATTACCAAATGACAATGGTTGCGTTCTTTATAAATATATTACATATTATGTTGGACGTAATATGCTTGAAGGAAGTTATTACAAATGGACACATTACATTGGACGTTGCATGCTCATTGGACGATGGATATTGGACGCTGCATATTAGACACTAATATTAATACTTTGAACATATTACATATTGAGTCCACCAAAACAGTGGTCGGTTTGCCTCAATATTATGTCAAATTCTCCTTTTTTGGTGACTGTTCCACTCTTCAAAGTTGTATTAACACAAAAATTCTCAAGCTATTTTGGCATGAGATATCGGTAAAAAATTAATAGAAGGAGAAATAAAAATAAAATATAGGATAATACATATTGAAACCTGGGATCGAGAAAACATTTCGAATTTTTGGAACAAAATGAAATTGGGATCGAGGCACATGAATCGAGGTTAGATTGGTGAAGTCATCTCATTGAAGAGTCATTCGTAGGACTCTCAGACCTATGTAGAAATTTCAAATCGAACCTGTGATGACAATATTGGATATATTTATGTCTCAATTTTTTTTAAAGGCTTGAATTTGTCAGAGGCTCGAATTTTCAGACATATGAAGGACCTGTAAAAGCTTGGGTTATAGATTTGTGGAAAATCAAAGCTGCGGACCTATAGAAGGCTCAAATCTACAAGCCTGTAAGAGCTCAAACCTTACCTCAGACCAAATAATTTTTTACTTGTGGACAATCAATATATGGAGTCTCGATCTCGTTATGATCTAGAACAATACCTGGTAGCATTTATACCCCAAAAATATGGCATAAATTTAAGACTTTGAATTTCATATCTATGGGTTACTGGATTGATCTGAGGCTAGTATTAAAATGTTGTTGTATTTCATTATTTGAAGTAAAGGTTCCTGCTCAATAAGTACATATTGTCATCCTCAAGTAATAAGAGACAAAGGCAGCCTTGAAAGCCTTTGTGCAACAATGTTGAAGCATAAATGATGTAGCCTCATATAATCTTATTTGAAGTAAACATGGACAATACCTTCTATGCTTTCTAGAGTTGACTGTCATATTTGGAGCAGAATTGTAGAAGCCCCTTTGCAGCAGGCATTGAAGAGTTGACACGTTGTTGGGGAAATCCTTAGTGCATTGTGAAGCCTATTGGAGACATTATTTGGAGAACCATTGCAAACCTCCTTGGTTGAAAACTTGTGAATCACTTGAATAATTGTTTGGTGCAGACCTTGAAGATTCTTGGAGATCATGATGAAGCCTTCATAATGAGACCTTGAAGAATTTTGTTTGGGTGAAATGAAGAGTTGTGGAGACACCTTCTAAAAAGACAAGGTTTTCATTTATGAAGTGATTTGGAGTCTAAGTGAAGGGATTGCTGAAGATAGACAAGGGCTTGTTGAAGAATATATTGGGACTTGTGAAGACAAGGTTGGTGCCTTGGAAGATAGGGTTGGAGAACTAGAGGATAGGATTCCTCAAGAGACCAGGTTGGAGCCTGTACAAGATAAGGGTTGGAGCCCTTGAGGTTGGTGCCTCAAAATTGACAAGACTGGAGCCTTGGAAGTCCAAGTCGGTGCTTGGAAAATACAGGTTGGAGCCTGGGAGATTGAAGATCAATATCTTCATCTAGGGTTGGAGCCCTACATATATTGTACTTGATTTATTATAAAGAAGAAATTAATAAAAGAATTTATTCTTATTGTTCATTTTGTGTTTAAATATAAGTGATCTAACTGGTAAAAATAAAAATTGAAAAAAAATATTGATTCACCCCCCCTCTCAGTATTTCCAACAACCAAAACTGATTGGTGTTTTAAGACACCTTCAAATTTAAATTTCATAAACTGATAATGCACAATATCTGATAAGAACTGACTATAATTAAATATAATTGAAGGTTTTTCTACAACTGCAAACAAAAAAAAATCCAAAAACTACTACATCGACCCATTGGTCAGTATAGTCTCCTAGAAAACAAGTAAACATGGAAATCACCTATTTTGACATTTATGGAAAGATAGAAATAAGATAGGGGGGATTTAATCTGGGCTATTCAGTTTTCTCTTCTAAAAAACATATGAATATTTTTTCTTGTAGAGGGAAAGTAAGCTTACTGTAAATTTCTATCAATTTCTCAGTAGAAAAAGGATGTAATGAGGCCTTGGGAGTTAATTGCAAGGCTTGGAAAATGTTTTTTGGGGAAATGGAGAAAAGGACTTCATTATTGTGAGAAATTACTACCCTATTACTGGGAAGATATCAAATATGACACCAAGAGGATAATTATGGGAAGAAATGAGTTTGGGGAAAGATAAATTGAGGAAGGAGGGACTCCCAGATTCTTATACCATCGCTTTGGTCTAGATATTTTTGTTTAGCCCAATTATGGAGCTCATAAAGCTAAAAATCACATTGGGTTTCTGCAACTCTATACTAGGTGTCAATCAAAGGGGTTTTTTCAAGATGAGGGACAGGTGGGATCATGGGATATTCCTTAGGCTACTTTTGTTTTCCTTTTCGTTTCGACATTTTCTATTAAAAATGAGCATGAAAGAAGGGGGTTACCATAGTGTTTAATTTCTTGAAATTATGCTGAGCAATTGACGATAGACAACACTTGATATCTATATATTTTATCGATGATGACCTACACTAACTGTAAAAGCACGAAAGGGAAGAAATGCAGGCTCATGGGGTGATTTTATAGTGGAAATGGCGGGTGACCATAACTGAATAGTTAATTCCAGGAGCGGGAGACATTTATTTGGAAACAGGTCGATTTAGCGGGAAGAAATAAATGCATAACATTCAATTGGTGAGTAAATTTGAATGTTGAATGATCGAATGAAGTGGAAGGGTAATGACGTGGAGAAGGGATAAGGTGGAGGTGACATGCGATGGTGACAGGAAGAAGTGTGGAGGAGATGGTGGTTTTTGTGGGGGTGTGAGCAGTTAGTGGTTTTGAGAGGGTACACCTCGAAAATACTGTGGAAATGACACGTCACCTCAGGTGGTTTGGGTGCAATCAGATTTTCGGGACCCCACCCCTCCTTTAACAGTTGAGAGTGCGGGGTGCTCTGAAATCCTCCTTCCGCCGTTGATCCTGGCGGGAGCGAACTATGTCGTTGATTCATGCATGCATATTATTTACAAAATGACAAATGATCTTGTCATATCATACGATAATACAAAATATAACCAAATTTTACAAAAAAATGTAAATCAAAATTTATAATAAATTTGAAAGTGAAATTTTGATTGGCTCGTTGTAGGGGTTTTATTGTTTATTTTTTTCAATTTATTTTGTTGTTTTATTTCATACATATATATATATATATATATATATATATATATATATATATATATATATATATATATTTATCCCCTTTTTATTTTATTTTTCTTTTCTATTTTTTGCTTTTCCTTTCTTTTTCTTTTTTATTTTCTTAAAAATACTATAATTTTAAAGAGATGGAAATATTATTTTCAACATTCCACATGATAAAAATTCAAATAATAATCAATTGATCACTATAATTTATAGGACCCTAACACGTTGCCCACAATAAACCACACAATGGTCAACTGCATCACAAAAAGTGCATGGATACATGTCCCACAAATAATAAAAAATACCAACATTTGGAAAATTCCCATGACATTTATACCTGTCTGTTACACAATAATTTTTCACCATGCTTCTTTCCCATCCCTGACCCTAAAATGCCCTGTGACAGATCCTGTGTAATGATTCCACTATCAATAAATATGTTGACATATCACCTTGAAGATCCAAAGAAATTTTCCTTGAAAGATTACTGAAGAAACCTAGTCAAATTCCTAGTTTCTTGGGTCATTGCCCTTCCTGGTGCCATGACCATGTTGATGTCCTTTTCACAGTTCTGGCCTAGCGATGCAACACCATAATTTCTTGGAAAACCATGTTCTTCCCCTTTTTGGCAGTGCTTAGTCAAATGGAGAAGAATATTCTACCTCTAGAAGCTCAAGGGTAGCGAGTTGGTTGTTGAACAACGAAGATAAGGTCGAGTTCTCTCATTTTAGAGCCTTGATATCATTCATGTGGATCATCCATTAGAAAGTAGGCCTTCCTCCTCCTTTCATGGGCTTCCAACCTCTTCTCCCTTCCTATAAATTCACATCCCTTATTCCTCCAAGTTTAGAGCTTGGTTGATCATTGTCATACTCATCTAAACTCTCATCCCTTTGCATGTTAGCATCGTGATAAAGCCTAAGTGCTCGGGGGAAGGAATGATTTTTGAGCTTCGGTGAAGGAATCATATTTTCACCTAAGGATGCCTCTAACATTAAGGCCTCGGTTGTAAGCTCTCCTTTTGTAATTTATCAATAATAACATCTGATGTTTGCTTTATATATTTTTCTAAATGTTTATGAAAATATTATGCTACTCCTTGATCTGCTAGATAACTAGTGTTTACACTTATTATGTATTGTATCACATTTGTTGTTGTATCTTGATCATCCGTAGGTATTCGCGCGCCATCAGTAGTAGGAAGTGGGCCTACAAGGACCGTGGATTGAGGTCACCATCAACGGATTCAAGTGCAACGTTTGGAAAAAAGGTATTTATGTCTCTTTCCTCATTGCATTGTAAACATTAGTTAAGAGAAATTTGCATTAGAAAGAATCCCGTGTTGCTAGACTCACTCTAGGGCTAGAGAGATTGCCTCTGTCTGCAAAGGGGATTTATCTTGACAACAGAAATGGTGAATCCACTTGGGAACTTTAGGATTTTTAGTCCTCCTTCCCCGAACTGATCTTGGATCATTTTCACCGATTTTTGAAATTTAAATCTTCTTAGGCCTCTATCAGCTTGTGTAAGGATTGATAGTACTTCATTGTGTCAGGTTTGGTGTTTGTGTGAGAATATTTTTATTTTTTCCTTTTTTTAAGTGACCATCGCCCTTTCTATTTGCACAGTAACGCTGGCAATGGTGTTCTATATAGTAAAACCGTGCTAATTGGCCTTTCAGCACCCTTCTGCTTAACAAAAAAGTGCTGATATTAGACCTAGGAGAATAAGAGTTTCCCTTTTTATTTTCCAGTGTGTCCTAACCCTTGAAGGAGTCTATGAGATCTTAGTGATCTCCTTGCTGCATGTTTGACTTACCTATCTTCTCTGAGCTAGTCTTTTTCGTCTCTTTGATTTGTTTGTAATTTTGGGAATTATTTGCCATTTCAAACACCCTTTGTCGCATTGTTCTTGCCTTGTTTAGAAGTGAATTTTTGAATGCTTTGGTCATATATGCATCTCCGATCTTTCCCTTTGGTTTAGTGTAAAGCATAGGATCACAAATGTTTTGGTGCACAAGTCTAGAAGAGTGTGTGTTTTGTCTAAATTCAAAAGAAATTGGAAGTGATTTTCATTTAGTTTTGATTCATATTATCTTTTTCGTTTTAAGAAGAGTGAAAATTATTTCATTCGTGCATTATTTGAAGCGATTTTTGTTTGGTTCGATTGAAAGAAAAGTGAAGGGATTTTTTTTAATTTCTTCTTTCATTCATTTGTTTTGCTTTTGATTGCATTATAAGGTGAAAAACAAAAAAAATATCTTTCTTGCATCTTAGTGGGAAAAGTGAATTCAATTGAAAAGCATTGCATTTTGTAACTTTGAACTAGTTTGGGGGGCATTATTGTTACTGCATTGACTACATTCTTGCTTGTCTCTCTTCTCTAAATAGTTTAGGATTCATCGAAATGTAAAGCTTTATTTTTTTCATTTAGTTTTCACTATAAGGATTAGGTGACATTCATTTTGCGCCTTGAAACTAAAACTTTAATCAAGATCAACTTAAAATGAACCCAATTTACCTTAAGGAGCATTGGAATTAATGAGAATATTTAGTGTTCTAGGCTAGAGACGTGTTGCGATGTCGTTAAACATAGGATTTTTCGCTAACGGTTTGCATTACAACCCTTGGGTGATATATCGTCCCATGTATGGAAGTATATTGATGTATGATAAGTATATTTGGGGCGCTCTCATCAAATGACTATGCATTAGACAAAAATACTATGGACTGGACGCCCACATACCGTGCATATATTTGGGGAGACACCACTAGGTTGCAAGCTTGCCATAGGTAAATGAGTTGGACACCTTGTAGACATGATACACCGAACATAACATTCGTGGAGATTGGCTATTGTACGTTAAGTCCTTGGTCATTTTTCGATCATTTGATCACCAAGGTGTATATTGTAGTTCACGGATACTTGGTAAACCTTTATTCCTAGCACACTCTTTTTTTTATTTTTTGTTAATTCTAAAAGTAACTTCCCACGAAAAAGCCTCACCCGTGTAGTTCTCCAGCCTTTTACCCCTTCAGCAATCGAATGCATCGTATTCTTATGTTTAGCAACCTAACATTCACTATGTTCAAAGTTCGAAAGTACAATGTCAGTATGTTCCTCAATTGAACATATCTAAACAATATGTCCAATTGCCCCAACCTTCAGTAAGTGTTGTTGCGACTAATCCTCAGTTTGGTTCTTACACCCAAGCTGGTCCGAATCTCCTTTTGGGTCAATTTGGTCCTTTCCCTCATAATTCTGGTGCTCAATACCAACCTTTTCCTCATGGTCAGTACTAGAAATCCAAGTCTAGGCCTTAGCTCGGGGCTTCATATCAACATATTCCTCAGTACCAGTAGGCTCAGTAAGGATATCATGCTGGAACCTATGTTCAACAAGGACCACAGGTTGGACCCTATGTTCAATAGGGACCTCAAGCTGGACCTTATGTTCAGAAGGGACCACAGGCTAAACCCTACGTTAAATAGGGACCGCAAACTGGGCCTCATGTTAAGCAGGGACCTTATCTTGGATCCTATGTCTAGCAAGGTCCACAACCTCAATTTCTGCAGGGTTCGTATTGACAACCCCATAAAGGTACCTACCAACAATATCTGCAGCAAGTTCCTTACCAGCCATGGAGGCAATATGCATACCCAGGACAAAATCTGCCCTATTGGGGGCAGAATCTGTATTAATCAGGTTGGAACCCTCGAACTTTATGGCCTCATCAGGCGTCTTTGCCATTCCTGGTTACGTTGTAATTTCTAGATGTGTCAAATCTCACAAATGACCCCATCCAGAATCAACTGCATTGGCCATAAATTCCAACTAATATTCCAAGAGATTGTCCCAAGTTCAAAGGCAAATCCGGGGAAGGCCCCCAAACCCATGTTATGACATGCCACTTGTGGTGTTCCTTTAATTCTTGGGTCGATGATTCTATTCGTCTTCGTCTTTTCCATCGTACTTTGACCGGTACCACGGCCAAATGGTACATTGAACTCCCTCGAGGAGTTTTCTTCCATTTCAATTCCTTGGCTATGGCCTTCCTCACTCACTTCTAGATACCTATCCATTATGAAACCGTCACCCATATTCTCACTTTGCTGAAGTAGTCAACTTATATGCACATCTTAGATCACATTCATGAATGGTGGCATCACTGTCACATCATCAAATTTGAGATCCCTGATCAAATATTGACTGAATGGTTTATGAAATCATTTGTTCCCAGGATTGAAAAATATCTTGCAATGGGTGGGTGTGTCACGGAAGAGGAGGTCATTTCCAAAGCTCAATACCTTGATTTGGTCTATTCCTAGTCTAGGAATATATATGAGTTATTACCTGATGCACCGCAAATTTCGACAAATCCCGCATCATCTTAGTCTTCTGTTATGCCTCCGGTGGACAGTGTCATTGGGACAATGGATCATACTGATAGTAGTGCGCCTAAAAATTTTTCGAAGTCTAAATCCATTTTTGCCGTTGTTCCCCCTACTCCTTCCAATAACTAGAAGAATCCTGGTAAAATTTCAGAGATAAATGTTGTTCAATCTACCGTAGAAGATAAATACTTGAAGGGTAAGAAAAAGGTAAAGGCACGTCTAAATTTGAAAACCATATACAACATTGAAAGAAGTCATCTGTTGGTGATTCTTCAACATGTAAGCCCAAATATCCTTGTCTGATATGTGATGATGATCATTACACCAAGTATTGTCCTCGGCGTGCCGAAGTTGCCTATCTTCTGAAGGGAGCACACGAGACTCCGGCTGTTTTGAAATAAACCTTCCCTTCTCAGTAAACAAAAATGGTAGATCAAGCTCAATCGTTTGGAAGCTATCAGGTTTTCAGGGTTGGAACGCAATTTTTTTCCATTACCATGAGAACGAAAGAATATCCCAATCTATCCAAGGCTCTAGAAGAATCAGAAGTTACAATTGTTAGTCATCAGTATTTTTTACTTTTTGGTGATGACTAGTTGTAACAGCCAAGTTTTCCAACAGCCGATCTAAAATTTGTCAAATTTTCCAGCTGGGAAAACACCCATAAAATTTTTTTCCCTCTTACCTTTCAGTCCGCCCATGACGAGATGAAACCCAATTATCAAATCCTACCTATCCTCAGCCATACTAGTCTGCCCATCAACTCTAAAGAGACAATCCAAATCTATTCGAACAATCTCCCCTAAGTTAGGAAGTGGCGCTTTAAGGCATTTCACCCTTGGAAAACTATCCAAGATCCAAAAAACCTCCATCTGCTATAGACCAGTCATAACAGACCTCCCACTCTACTAATGAAGTTGGTTATAGCCCTAGGTCGTGCCACTAATATACCCTTAAGTATCAGCAATTCATAGACCATAAGTCAAGCTGATTGTAGGTGCTTTTACAGTGATTGATGGATCTTTCAAAGACAGAAACATGCCAGCATCTCAGAAGACAATTTTTGGCTCCACATGAGAAGACAATTGCTTCTCAATATGATCTTGGGCCTGAGATACAGTTACAAAGCAAAGAGTTTTTCATCAAGCTCTTGTGACCTCATTCAAAGCCTGAAAGGACAGTAAAAGGATAAACAACACTGTCAAGAGGCTGTTGATATAACATGACTGAAAGACCTCCTTCATCTATAAGAAGAGGGTTTGAAGACCAAAGCACCTCCTTCATTCATAAGCAGAAGGTTTTTGAAAGTGCCTCCTTCATTCATAAGAAGAGGGCCAAAGCAGGGATTGATTTCAGGTTTTAACTAACCAATAGACAAATGGTAAGAGCAACAGAAGATACTGAAAGCTTCTGAAAAGGGAAAATCATGTCAAAATTACAAAAACTCACCTCCTTGACAAACTCTGCTGTTGGTTAAAAGGACAGGTCATGACACAGGCCACAGATGATGATTATGTTTCAAAAAATACTGACTTTCCTACTCATAGGGGAATGTCTTTCAAACTATACATCATAGTGGACAGAAGGCAATTTGAATATGCATGCCATTGTTACAAAAGAGGGCAGTTTCCTTATGAGAGGGGGTCAAACAACACCTCACTGTTGCATTCCAAGAAGTCTGAAAGAGTTCCTTTTAAATAAATAGAGAAAGGTAGCATGAATGGATGCAACTAAATTATGGCACCTAAAATCAGAGGAGGAGCTTATGAAACACCTGGAAGCAGAAGCTATCAACCAAGTTGGAAGAAGATAGGCCATCTCCTTGCAAAATGACAAAGCAGTTTTCAATGCTCTTTGACAGATCTTGAGTGGTTTTTCCTTGTTAAAAATGTCACCAAAGGTGTCAAGCAGTGGATAGAGTTGAACCTTGGAATGATTCTATTACAAGAAGAAAAAGTCATTAGCTATTGCAACTGTTAAACTAGTATGCACTAGCCTTTTACCAACACTTTCCAAATATAGGCCCTTTATAAACACATTCAAAATCATTTTGTTTCAAAATGAATGGAGGCAGCAGTTTTAAATGACATGAGTTTTCAAAAACATTCACATTTCAAACTCAAGGGGTTTTGACCTATTCGCATTCAAGGGACAAAAGGAAAACGTTGCAAGACCTTTTAAATTTCTCAAAACACAAGGCAACGTTACCCTCTACTATTTATAAGATCAAAGAAGAAATGTTTGAGTGAAGATACATAGAGTTTTCAGGTTTTGAACTGCGCGGCGCGCTCAGGTCAACTTTGTACAAAGAAATACACAGGCGCGCGGCGTGCCTGTAAATTTGGGTCCTGTCGGCCCGATAGGTGACCCGACCACATTTCTTGCGTGACGCTCTCTTCTTCAAACGTGCCGCGCTTATAATAAGCCCTAAAACGCCTCCAAAATTGTTTCAAAATAGCTCCAACTTGCAAACAAAGATTGCAATGATTTTTCAAGGTATTTTTTGTCTTGCCCTCCCTTTAAATCAAGTTTCTAGACAGGGTTATGAAGCAGTAAGGGCCATGGT
>CM076576.1:39456634-39595077 GCA_034641835.2 Pinus albicaulis
GACCAAGTCAACAGTGCTGGTTTGAGAGGAGGAGATCATCCATAGAGACAACGCAGTGCAAGTAGGAGGAAGATCCCTTGGTGGAGGAAACCCTAATGAGTGGGGCCCAAGGCAAGAAGGCTCACATTTGTTTAAAAGGAGGGCAAGGCAGCCATAGGAGGACATGAATTGAAGATTGGATTTTTGATCTGCATCATTATTTTTCTTTCTCCAAATGTTTAGTTGAGATTGTTGTGCTGCTTAGCACAAGGTATTCTTGTTTAGGAATCCCTTCTCCTTTCTTGAGAGGCCTCTTGAAGGAGTTTGTATTGAATTTCTCCACATTCAGGCTTGAGGCCAAGCATCCTCCTTCAGCTACAACGTTATTTCTGCAGCAGTATAATGTTGTGTTGCAGGGTGTTGCAGTGGGGGTTCATAACATCACTTCCTGCACTTATTCTTCAAAGGAGGGAGCTCCCATTCCTTTTGGAGATCAGTAAGGAAGGTTCTGGATAAGATTTCCATATCTTGGCACTTGGCCAAATTACTTCCATCATATACAGTGCAATCCCTTGCAGGAACTATGCCATTTCTTGCAGTGTTATAGTGTAAGGGTTCAGACCCTTGTTCTTGAGCTAGTTTCTGAGGGAAAGGGCCAACCCTTCTCCCAGAAAGCTTGTACGAAGGATCCTCCTTCATTTATTGTATTATTCAGCTATATTTATGTAGAGATTCAGCTAACTGCATTATTTCATATCTAGATCTGTAGATCCACTCCTTTGTACTTATTTTCTCAAGAAACCCTTTCCGGGTTATCTTTATAAGGTATAAAAGGGGCTATATCTCTAATATTATTGATGATTTGAGTAATAAAACCTCATATATTTTGTTTCATATCATATTGTATTATAAATCCTCATACAATGATGCTATGCTTACTTCAGAAAATTCTATTTAGTCTAATTCATGGGAATTGAGCACTTTTAAACCATATTGAGACCGAGAGATCTATTTAACACCTCAAAAGGGATTTTTTTTTATCCCCTTCTAGATGTGAGTCCAATAATACAGAAGATAAGGGATCTAAGTGATATTTTTCCCTGTCATAGCATAATTTCCTGGGAATAATGTTGTTATGGTCTAAATTACTGCATTTCCCCCATTTGGGATGATATAGAGGAACCTATTTCTACCGCTGAACATTCATTTGATGGATATGTGTTCCTTTCACATTTTATGAGTTAATTTACACTGCTATTATGTTCAAATATTTCTGCATCCCCTATTTTGGGATATTACAGTGGTATCAGAGCATAATATTGGCTCGGCCTGTGAGTTCCAGCCATTATGCTATCAGAAGAATAAGAAGACAAAGAGAAGAAGCAAGATCAGAATGATGAAGAGAATGAGCTTTTTCTCATTACTTTTCAGATCTAGAAGAACCTCTCCAAGGAGGTTAAGCAGATGAAGGAGAAGAGATACAATGAAACTCCTAGAGGGTTTCAAGAAGAGGAAGGGCCATGCACTTCCTATTCTCAAAGAGGAGAAGACAAGAGGCATGAAGGAAAATTGGAATTTGAAATCCTAAGAAGGTACCTTGCACAATAAAAATCTCAACCTAGAGCTTTCAAAGAGGCTCTCGCTCTTCCTCAGTTTATCCAGCTGGAAGAAGAAAGGAGGCCCTACAACAATGGAATGATGAGGGGCAATAGATTTCTATTGTCCACTTTTTATGGATCACCTACATTTGCAGCAAAGGCTTGGGTGATGAAGCTAGAGGTGTTATTCCTACTAAATCCAGTGGTAGAGAGAGAGGCTATAGAAATTGCAGCACTGCACCTTGAAGGTGAAGCAAGCACTTGGTGATTCAGCCATGTGAGTCATGCAAGAGTGTCTACTTTTGCAGATTTCACTCAGAAGGTGATCAAGAGATTTGATAAAGAGAAATTAGAGGAAGAGAATCCCTCACCACCATTGGAAGAGGCATGTACTAGCGCTGTTAAAACCATAGAGGAGGAGCCTTCATCTTTGGCAGTTTGGGAAGCCAACACATTGGAAGGAACTCTTGCAGCCATACAAGATACTTCCAAATTTTACCAAGGTATGCCTAAGTTTCCATCTCTTATCATTTCAGAAAATCTTATGGAGGGATATACACCATTGCATACTACTAATCTAGAGCAACAAAACTGCACTGCGTTGTGCAATCTTGAGGAAGGGATGAACTACATTCAACCTCTTGAGTTGAAGTGTAGAATTTTTGAAGATAGGGTGAGTATGATTCCATGTAAAATGGCTGACTATGACTTCAACATTGTACCTTGCTTTGAGATAGTACATGTATCACCCTGCAGACCTACAACACTATACATAAGCAGTAGTGAAGAGAACAGGACCCATTCCTTATGGGAGCATTGAAATGACATCTTCCTTCATGAAGCAATGGAGGAAAAGATGATAGATGGTAGACATCTTGAGATGATAAATATTTTCTCCTTTCTAGATGACACTTTCTCAATTAGCATCCCATAGCTCAAAGAGAAACTTCTACCTGCAGCAGATCCAGAACCTTATTGGTTTTGGAGGGCCATTGATGAGAAGAAGGTCTCATGGAGAGATCTCATTGGAGGTGCACTTCAACATATCATGGAGTGCAAGGTTCTTCAACAGTTTGAGGAGATTTTTCCCTCATCACACTTGGATCCTTATGGATTCAAGCTAGTCATTGGTGTGAGATCTTCCCTAGGAGATCTCCGAGGAGCTGCATTTCAACATCCCATGAAATGCAAGAAGAAAAATCTAATATGGGAGGATGGTAGTCTTCATTGGAGGAGTACCAAGATGGAGAATGGTAGGAGACATCCACGGGTGGATGAATGGATGTGGATGGAGAGCAAGAGGCTGGTGAGTCACTTACATATTTATGACACTAGGTAGCAAGAGGAATGGTTGTGTTGGCTACTCTTGAAAGAGTTTGACCATCATATGACATATCCTTTTTCTAAGGGTGTGTGTGTGGAAGACACTTGGCAAGACACTTGCATCATATGGCAGAAATTTTTTTGGGTGCATTATGTTGATATGATCTCCTTCATGTAAATCAACATATTTTCACCTCATGATTTGTATGATGGAGGTGTGAAAGGGCAGTAAGAATTATTATTGTTGTGGATTCTCTTGGGAGAGTATGGGCAGAAATTTTTCCATACTCATCATGATATTTCCGGAGAAATGTATGGCACATTCAAGGTGTAAAGAGGCTACCCTTCATCATTGGAGGATAAGGAGGGGCTTCCACATAGGAAGAATATTTCCCCACATAGCATCATGATAGTGGATGACTTTTTCATGTGGAATTTCAAGGAAGGAAGTCATGGAGTGACAAGAGCCTTATCACTAAGACCAACAATGCTGCCACTTGGGAGTATGTTTCTATTGATGGAGTGTTCCAAGGGGAGTGTGCATCCGTTCTTGTTGTAGATGTTTATGAGAATATTCTCGTGGGAGGATTCATCCATGGACCTCACTTTAAACTTACTCACTATGCATGGTAAGAAATGTATTTCTGTACTTATTTATTATTTCATTAAGTATATACTTCTTCTCACCATGTATGTATAGTACATTGCTCCATAAGAGGGCAAGATTATTTATGGGTTTCATGGTCAATATAGAACCAAAATCTATGATGGAGGTAACATCTATGATGGAGATTTGTACTCATCTAATATATAATGTTATTTACCACCTCATGATAAATGTGAAAACATGCACAGCTGTTATCTTGTTAAAATACCACTTGCCACATGAAGATCTAAAGCAGCAGTTTGGAAGACTATGCTGTATCCACTTGAGAAACCATTGGTATCATCCAAAATTATACATAACCTTCAGATTTTTTCTGATTTGGATGCCAAATGGTGATGATGTGCCATTCATTTTGAATGGGATGAGTTGGGCCAGCATGATTCATGACATAGGAGAAAGGGTTTTGGGAGATCTAATCTTCTTCTTTACACTTGAGAGCAACCTTATTGCAGCCCAAGATCAACATATGCTCTAAAATTATCATAAGTGGTGTGGAATACAATGTGGGGTAGACCATTTTGTCTACCATATTCAATTATTCATCCCACGTACATTCCAGGAGCCCAAGGTGGAGGAGATCTTTCATGAGTTGCCATGTTGGAGGGTGACTCATTTTGTATTGATGATAGCTTGGGGATGGAGGTTTCACATGGGATTGATATTTCCCAATACATTTCAGACTCCATGCCCTGAGAGGACCTATATACAACACTTAGTTTCCTCCTTGAGTATTTCAAATTTTCATGATGATGGCTATTTGGGATGCTTACCAAATGCTAGCTTGCATGCTTGGGAGGGGCACTATGGAGATTCATTGATGATACAACATCATATTCCTTGGAAGAGTTCATCATATGAGGATGCTACAGGAGGAGGAAACGAGACTTTCTAGTTCTATCCTTGCAGTTGCTTGAGGACAAGCAACATTTGGGAGGGGAGGACTGTAATATTCCAAATTTAGCATGTAGCTAATTGGAATATTGATTTTTGTTGTTTACACTTAGGAGAGGAATAAATGGGTAAGGAGGCCCATAATTTTCAGAAATAAGAATAAAATCCCTCATAATGTGAAAAGGGATCATAATGCTAGCTGGATTTTACACTCTCATGCGTGAACATGAACAAATGCATGTGGACAAGGTCAAGTTTGACCAAGTCAACAGTGCTGGTATGAGAGGAAGAGATCATCCATAGAGACAACAAATATGCAAGTAGGAAGAAGATCCCTTGGTGGACGAAACCCTAATGAGTAGGGCCCAAGGCAAGAAGGCTCACATTTGTTTAAAAGGGTAAGGAATCCATAGGAGGACATGAATTGAAGATTGGATTTTTGGTCTGCATGACTCTTTTGCTTTCTCCAACTGTTTAGTTGAGATTGATGTGCTGCTTAGCACAAGGTATTCCTATTTAGGAATCCCTTATCCTTTCTTGAGAGGCCTCTTGAAGGAGCTTGTACTGAATTTCTCCACATACAGGCTTGAGGCCAAGCATCCTCCTTCAGTTACAGTGTTATTTCTACATCAGTATAATGTTTTGTTACAGGGTGTTGTAGTGGGGGTTCACAACACCACTTCCTGCACTTATTTTTCAAAGGAGGGAGCTCCCATTCCTTTGGGAGATCATTAAGGAAGGTTCTGGAGCATATTTTCATATCTTGGCACTTGGCCAAAGTATTTCCATCATCTATAGCGTAGTCCCTTGTAGGAACCACTTCATTTCTTGTAGTGTTGCAGTGTGAGGGTTCAGACCCTTGTTTTTGAGCTAGTTTCTGAGGGAAAGGGCCAAACCTTCTCCCAGAAAGCTTGTACGAAGTATCCTCCTTAATTTATTGTATTATTCAGCTATATGTATGCAGATCTTCAACTAACTACATTATTTCATATCCAAATTTTCAGATCCACTCCTTTGTACTTATTCTCTCAAGAAACCCTTGTCGGGTTATCTTTATAAGGTATAAAATGGGCTAGATCCCTAATATTCTTGATGCTTTGAGTAATAAAACCTCAGATTTGTTGTTTCATATCATATTGTATCAGAAAACCTCATATAATTATGCTATGCTTGCTTTAGAAAATTATGTTTAGTCTAAGTCATGGAAATTGAGCACCTTTAAACCATATTGAGACCTGGAGATCTGTTTAACACCTCAAATGGGATTTTTTTATGATCCTCTTCTGGATGTGAGTCCCATAATACATAAGCTAAGGGATCTAAGTGATATTTTTCCATGTTATAGCGTAATTTACTGGGAATAATGTTGTTATCATCTAAATTGATGTATTTCCCCCATTTGGGATGATATAGAGGAACCTATTTCTGCTGCTGAACATTCATTTGATGACTATGTGTTCCTTTCACATTTTATGAGTTAATTTACACTGCTATTGTGTTCAAATATTTCTGCATCCCCATTTTTGGATATTACGCTTTTGAATTATTCATTTTAAGATCTATACATTCACAGTGCTCTAAACTAGTGTTCTCCTTTCTTTTTAATGTAATAGTGCATTGTGTGCTTCATTCATTCATTCAAAAAAAAAATGCATTCTTTCGTTTGCATCAAAAATGAAAAGTTATTTTGTATAACTAGATCTTAGTGAACTAGGAAAGAGTTTTTCGTTTCTCATGTCGTTGTATTAGATGCATTAGTGGATTTATTCTTATGATTTCATTGTTTGCTACTTTTTGAAATATCTCTGTCCTTCTCTTAGTTAGCATTCATCGAATGGAAAATGGTGTTCTTTTGCATGTAGTGTGCATTTAGGAATTCGAGACTCCATTCGGTAGGGCCTTGAAACTGAAATATTATATCAAGATCAACCTTAAAATTAATTCAATCATTCTAAGGAAGCATTGGAACCTAACACAAAAATTTTTAGAGGTCTAGGCTAGTGACGTGTTCTGGCTTCGTTAAACCTAGTAGCTGTCGTTCACCACCTGGCTTTAGATAGCACTAGTACGACTTGTGCTCCCTATATCGTCGCGTATATAAAAGGATACCCTCATAGGTTCAAATCCTTTATCCGTAGGAAGCCGACTCTACCGCCCTGTACCATGATACATCGAACACATCATTCGAGGAGACTACCTGCATGTACGTTAAATCCTTGGTCATTTCTCTTTCATTTGATCACTAAGGTGTATATGGAAATTCACGGAAACTTGGTACACCCTCTTGCTAATATTACCTGAGTAGTCATTTTGGTCTTTTCGTGACTCTCTAAAAAATGAAAATATCATCGAGTGCTTGTCCTTTCATGCTCGTTTCAACTTGAAAGTGATAGAGTCACCTTTTGTCAGTTTCTCGACTCTTAAAAGATGAAACATCAAAGTTTTGTTTCAATGTCTTCAAATATTAACTACCCACGAAATATTCCTGATTGAAGTTATCTTCCTTAGCATTTTGTTTTACGGTTGTTTCCAATGGAAACTTTTTCGGAGTTTACCAACCAAGGAATCCCCTCCGAAGGGAATCCTAGTCCTTTTCTTGTTTTTTGGAATGTTGGTGCTCCTTATATGGCAACATTGTACCTGAACATGGATCTCCATGGAGATTCGAAACATCGACATATATTATCTGACACTGTGGAAAATCTGGGTTCTTCATCAATTAATAACCACAGAAGCTCAAAAACCAAAATTGTCCCTACCTGGGTTAACTGTTGGGTTGCATGTTTGGTTATTCTCAACCTCTATGGTCTCGAGTGTTCCACCCACTGTACAACCACCCCCTCCACCTGGACAACATCATGTTGATTATAAGGTGGACCTCTCCCCTTCTTCGCCTATTTCTTCATCCTCCTCTTGTACTTCACCTGGTGAAAGTCTAGATTCTAATAACCTGGTGGCTAAGAAGAAGAAGAAGAAGATGAAAAAGAATAAGTCAGATAAGAGAGAGGCCATCTCTGTGGTTATCGCGCCTTAGGCACCTTGCATTGATAAACCATCCAACCTTCCACGGAAATTCAAATTCCCTTGCATGTTGTGCAAAGGTGACCACCTTGTTCGAGACTACCCTGGCATTCCCAAGGTACTTGAAGCATGGTCTGACAATCTTCCGTCGTTGCCTTTGGCTTCTAGAAGTCGTATTGGTGGCACATCTTTGACTAGCAATGATAAGACTCATAAGAAACAGGGTAAGATCACCAATCGTTGTAAGTTGTGTGAAGGGCATCATCCCATTCACCTTTTTCCGTATATGGATGAAGCCACAAGAGTGTTGGACAACCCTAATATTTTTGCACCCTGCCTTCCAGTTGGTTAGAAGAATATTTTTTCGAGTCCTCCGCTAGTTGATTCAAATATCAGTCAAGAGTCATCCTTGATCGATCATGTTCCCTCATAAATTAGAATTCACGAATCCATTCCCAACCAACCATTGGTTTCAGATTCATTCGATCTGATCCTGCCCATGATTCATCAGGTATTTTCCGTCGAGAGTGGATCACATCCCCCTCATCTTCTTCTTGTTTCTTCATATTCCTCGGACTTGGAAAAATATCCTCCCATCCCCGTGATTTGAGAAGTTGCTCTTCCTGCTTCCATGTCTGAAGTCTAGGAAGATGCTCCTCTTGCTCTGGTAACACCGGGAGATGACCATCTCAATTCAATGGTATCCCATCCAAGTAGTTTGATTTCTTCCTTCGGTTGGAGTCGATTTGTGGGATACCGCCTGCCATCTGTATAGACGTGATGGTTGTTCCAGGCCCCTTGGATTTCAATTTACTCTTGGGGCGTGACTATTCTTATGCAATGGGTGCGCTTGTCTCCTCCCTCTTTCATGTGATCTATTTTCTGCATGAAGGTCGGATTGTGACCATTGATCTTATTTCATTCTTTGGTCCTGAGGTGGCAGCTGGCCCACCATCATCTCTGCCATATTTTTATCTGTCGGTTGTATCTTCCCCGCCATGAGTTAATTATGTGGCCACTTGTTCGTTGCCCTCATCCAGTGATAGTGCCATTGGATACCATTTAATGGGGGCATTCGATCGCGATTTCCAAGATGTTGTTCTTCCATCAGATGTGAAACTCTTGGAAGCCATGACCTCTTATTCGTTATGGTAAAAGGTCGATGGAGTAGAGTTCATTTTCTTGTGTCAAGCTCCTTAAAAAATGAAACAAGATCATCTAAGGATAGTTTGTTTACTATGTAAACCTCGTTAAAAAATGAATTAGGTCATGAGGATAGTTCTTTTACTGTGTCAACCTCGTTAAAAAAATGAAACAGGTTCCCTTTTCAATTCGAGTCTTTGATCAGATCTCGTAATATCCTAGTTGATTCTTTCTCTGAACTCGCAAATTTAACCTTCACTCCATCTGCTTTTCATTCATTACTGCTGGACTCAAGCTTGGGGGGCATGTACCTCGAATTGAGTCACCATGCTGGGGGCATGCCCATTTTTCAAGCATAGTTTACCTTTGTTTCAAGCTTTCATAAAAATGAAACCAATCTCAAGCATAGTTTACTTTTGTTTTCAATCTTGCGTAAAAATGAAAACCTCTTCTGGCTTGGTGTTCTTTGTGAATGCTTTCCTGCCTTTTGGGTCGTTTCTTATTATGCATATTATTTAACTGATAAAGTAGTCAATATTGTATTATATAAACATTTGCGTAATTTTTTAAAGTTGTCATCACATGACAGTATCCATAACAAGAAAATAGATGTATCTATATATATCGAATGTTTGCATCAGTGCGCATCATAAAGTTCAAAAAATATGTGTGTTTTAGTTACATATTGAGACATCATGTCTCTCAAAAATATGCGGAAATAAAACCTAGGTGTCTACTCAGCATGACTCTCATGATAGCATGTCATTTCCCGTACAAGTTGCCTCAGCAAGCGGTGAACTCGGTTTGACACCCCTGCAGTGTGTCTCTGGTATGCACGAGAAACATCATCGAATTGCACATAATCTGGGATTCCATGGGAGATTCCCTCCAAATTTCATATGATTTCCTCCTCCTCACCTCCCTCACCATGAGGGGAAACATCAAAGTCACGAGGTATCCACCTCTCTATTGGGGACATACTTGTAGGTCTCTCTGGGCCAACATCTGGATACACAGATTCAAAGTCAGAACATGCATAAAAAAATATCATAATACTCATGAAAATAAAATAAATGAGTCTTACCAAGTAATTCATCCCAATCCTCTCCTTCTAGGAGTGGGAGATCTGCATCATTAGTGAAATCTGTGGTAGAGTAGGGCCAATCCTCCACGAGGATCATCTGTTGGCAGAGCCACTCAAAGAACTCTGGTCTTCGGGACATCTGTTGACCGCCCCCCTGACCTTGGCATCAGAGCTACCCAATGGGCCATCCGTGGTTCTTGTGTTGGTGGTGTCAGGACTATAACCTCCTGATGCTGAAATATTGGTAGTCGTTCCAAGATGAACGATACCAGAATGGACCCGTAACCGAACTGCTTCAGCTTGGTTTTCTTGCACTTCGTCAGTTGACGTTTCAGGTTGATTGTCACTGCCTCTGCCTAGTTGTAGATGGGTCGGTGTCATGAAATCTACAACAATAATTAGTTGTGTATTTGTCGCTTCGTGTGGTGCTTGTGATCCTGCAGCTCGTGTGATGGTGTGCAGCACTACCTTTAGTGCCAAGTCCGGAATAGTTTGAATATCAACTTTTCTGCTTCTCGATACTTTCCTTGCCCCTGGAAACACCTTATAGATCACCATACACATTTTAGCCATTTAGGTCTAGGTGCCTGTCAAGATTGGTATTTCCCCCTTCCGCGGTAGCCCTGTGATGAAATAAACGTCAGAAACTTCAATCTCTAGTTCTTGATCATGAATGATGAAATTTTCCTGATCAACGTCCCAGAAACTATCAAGTATTGAAATAGCTCTAGTTGAGATCTGAGGCATGGTGTCATGAAGAATTTCTTGAGCCCACAATCTCTAAGAGCTTCCATACATATTTCATTTTCCATGGCAAGTTCGTCTTCTTCACTATGTTCTCATTCTTTCCACTCGATCACCATTTTTCCGCTTCACACCTGCAAACACGTTCATAATAATGTCATTATTCAAATTCAAAGCTATTGATTGTTGAAAATGGGCTCATTTTCTTGAATTTTAAAGCAAAAATGGTCGCTACGGTTGGTGCGACCCAGCTCAAAATTTTGGGTGATTGGCGCGAGTCCGTGCCTAATACTCGCGCCAACCACCGTGCCCTATGTTTTTCAATTTCCACCATAGATTTCCAAATTTGGGGTTGCAGGTAATGAAAGGATAATCAAAATGCAGGAAAGGATGTTAGCTCTTACCTGCAACTGACGAATTCGAGATTGATCTTCCGGATTTCCCGCTATCGCCACCGCAAAATCACATTGTAAAAAGGGTAACTATTGCTCCACAAGAGGTAAAAGTGAAAAGTAATTATTTTTTACCATTTTTGGCATTTTATAACTTTTCAAAACCCTAATTAGGTTTTAATACATTTTTTTTATTATTTCATTATTTTATTTCAAGAAATGGGTTTTACGTGCGTCTCTTGTGCAGCGACAGGTTTTTGATGTAACGGGAATGAAGTAATGAGTTATATTTTATACTTTTTTAGACTTAGTAAAAACACAAAAAAGTCACTGTTGGATTCATATTTAAGCTCTTTTCTGACTCTCTAAAATTGAAAATATTGTCGAGACTCTTGTCGTTTTGAACTCATTAAATGGTTGCGAAACGATATCTACCTGATATACATTTAGCCCTTTTTCAGGCTGGGATAGGTTATTTACGAAAGAGGAATACCTTAACCTATCACGACTAAGAGGTTCTCTCGGATATTGTTTTCTACCTTTTCGGATCTGAGGGACTACTTATGAAAAGGGACCTACTGAAGTTTTGTTTTCTACTTCTTTTCAAATTATCTAAACATGAAAAGATGTTGAGTTCTTTGTTTGTTAGACTCATTAAAACTAAAAGACATCGGAAATTGTCACCATGACGTTACCCGAGTTCCATAGGGCTCATAAAATGTACTAGGATGGATTTTTTTGAAGGAAAAACTTACATGACAAGCATATGCTATCCCCTTCAAGCTTGTTTTTCAAAAATAATTGGGGCACTTGCCAGAAATGGTGGGGGAAAATGGAACCAGTTTTTAGTTGTGTCGGCAGTATGTTTCTCTCGAATATGACACCCATCTACATCCGTGTCAGGTGGGGACATCTCATTTCATCATTTTTTGCCTCCATGGGTTTGGGTAATCTGTTTTGGCCTCATATCTTCTCTTTTCCACATCATCATGACCTCAGATCCCTTGATGTCAAATACTACCAAATCCAGATCGTGGCGTTGATATGTTCAAGAGAAGTTTTTCTTTGTAGTTTTCAACCTCCCTCTAATCCTCTGTTTGGTTCTGTTCCACTATCATCATGTTCTTCTATCTCAGATCAATGATGTGGGAAACATTATGGCCCTCCTTCGACCGAGTCACTTCCTGTCGACTTCAGCTCATTATCCAGGAAGTTGACCTAGAGACTCCCTTTCAGTACCTTAGAGCTTGCATGCCTCAATGAAAGTTTCTTCGCATTCAAAGATAGGTCCACATCATTGGCCTTCGATCGAGTGATTTTGTGGGTGTTCGATGCCAGATCACTATTCAAATTACTAGGATTGTACCTATTGTACCTTGAGAGCCATTATCATTATTGGTGGTTTCTCTCGTGCTTGCTAACAAATTTTATCATTGGCTGGTAATCAAGTGACTTTCTTGCATGTTCGACTTTAGCTCACATATTCGCATGCTTGAATTTGTACTTGTTCGGGTCAAGATGGAGGGCAAGACCCTGGGTTTTGTTTGATAAGATCTAGGCTATGGGATATTGTGGTTTATCATGACTTATTGTATGACTCTTTTGATTGGATGGTTGTGACCATACCTAAGTCAATTTGTTGATCCTTACTACTGGATGGTTGCGTCCATACCTCAGATCTCAGTTTTTCTACACTCTATTATGGATGGTTGCGCCCATTCCACATGTTCATGTATCTAAGATATTATTTGTACTTGTACTTGCAGGTCTCCTGACAACATTTTTTGGTTTGAACGTGTTCTCATAAAGC
Organism: Pinus albicaulis; assembly: GCA_034641835.2. Taxonomy (NCBI): domain Eukaryota; kingdom Viridiplantae; phylum Streptophyta; class Pinopsida; order Pinales; family Pinaceae; genus Pinus; species Pinus albicaulis. Next base: position 39,469,287 of record CM076576.1, read on the forward strand.
ATTTCACCCTCCCTCTCTCTCGGACCTCATGCTTTAGGGGGTATCTGTTACACAACATTTTGTCACCGTCCTTTCAATCCCCATTCCGCACATTGGAGGACTATTTCTGTGACTAATAAGAAGTGTCATGCCTTGCAAAGACCATCATTGCATCCCTTGCCAAGAGGAAAAAATTCCTTCTATTGACAATTCCTTGAGCAGACCATCAGAAAAACATGTTTTTGGGTTGGCACTGGTAGACCATTATGCCCTCGAGCCGATGAGGAAGATTAACACTGGCCCCCCTACCCATTGGCACTCTGTCCCAGTGAGGTACCCTTGCCAAGCTATTTTTGGAATTTTTTTTTAAAATAGAGGCAAATTTTCCATGTTAACAACTTCATGAGCGAGTCAGCCTGGGTGGTTCAACTGAATAACCATGACCACCCTCCTTTGGCCTCATGTTTCCACCTTTTGGGGAAACCTTCAAAAGGATAAGGCCTCCCTTCCACCATTATAGGGATCCCAACCTCCTCCTCTCCCTCTATAAATAAATCTATCTCCCATTGATACACTAGCTGAACATTATAGCTGAAAAGCTGAAGAGAATTGTTGAAAATCTTGTTGGTGAGATAGAGCAGAAAGATACCTTTGTCGAGAGAGAGCTTAGGCTTGTGTCCTCGCCTCGTCCCAATTCCTGATGATCCTTCAAGACGTGCTTCGACTGAACCCGCTGAAGGAGGTTGTGGCATCAAGGCTCCAGTTGTAATCTCTTTCTTTCTATTTATATATACATGACTAATGCCTTGTTCCCATCTTGTGTTAATATGGTTTGTTTTATGCAATATGTTTAAGATTCCTTGATTGAATAGCTAGTTATGAATGAAATTATTGTCTTGCACGCTGCTTTTTTCCTTTGATATTTGTGTAGGAATCTAAGTACCATTGCTGAAGTACCGCGACCTGTCGAGGCAAAGATCAAGAGGTCGCCACTGCTATAGCTGCGAAAATCACGATGGATTATAGGTAGGTCAATCTATCCCAGTCTATTTCATTCTTTAACTAAGAACCTACACATTAGCTTGTTCCCTTGTTGCTAAAACCACTCTAGGGCTAGAGGGATCGTCTCTGTCCACATAGAGGATTTACCTACACAACACCACCTTCTTGATGTTTACCATTTACCTCAGGACGAAATATTAATTCTGGTTGGTCATCATTCAGATTAATAGAATCTTCTCCTTCCTTATGTTCAATGTTTCAGTGATTTGGGCTTTGTATAAATCATTTTTGACCAGTTCTTTTAAAGGAACTGGTATTTTCAATTTGGCTATTTCAGTTTGGATGTTAAATGGTACTTGTGTTTTTCCTAACTGAATGATTTCCTCTTTAACAATTTTAGTTTGGATGTTCTTATATTTTTTATCATTAATTGGTATTTTAGTCTATGTTTCCAATGTTTTTCTTTCAGTTTTCTTATCTAGAACAGATTGAGCGGCAGTTGAAACTTTGGCAGCATTTGTTGTTTGAGTTTCAGCTAAATTTTTAGCAACAGTTGATGTTTGAGGATCAGTTGAAGTTTTAACAGCAGTTTGAATATCAGTAGATGTAATATCTACGATTTTTGGACTGGGTGCAATTTTTGGAGTTGAAGTTTTTTGAATTGGACTGGAATTTTTCTGAGTTGAACTAGAATTTCGCTGAGTTTCTCTAGGGAGAATTTGTAACACCTTGGACACAGTAGCTTCTATTGCTTTATTGGTCTGATTTTGAATTGTTTTCTTAGTAGGATCTTCTACATTTTTCTTAATTCTAAGGTTATACTGCTTGTGAACTTCATTAATTGCAAATTCATAACCTTGTTTATAATCAAAATACTCCACAGATTCTAACTGTAATTGTTGTAGCATGTATAATTCTTGTTCTTCTTGGGTAAGAAAAATAGTATTATCATCATTTATTCCCATTAAGTTAATTTGGGTGTCTTGATCATCATCATTTTGTTGGGAACTCTCTCCATATTTTTCTTGGAAAGGTGGTCTAATCAATTGATCAGGTGTTGTTTCTCTTGATTTACCAGTATTGGTATTTTTCCTGAAATTGGGATTTCTGATTTGAGGACCTTGTTGTTGATTATCCCACTATGGTTTTCTTTCCATATTTTCCAATCTATCCATTATTATTTCCATACTCTTTTCTAAACTATCTATCTTACTGTCTGATGTGGATGGTTCATCCTTGATGGTTACTCTTCTTTCATTCCTCATTCTAGCTCTCTTAGCTAATAAGTTAGCTTCTACACTAACTGCATTGCTTTTCATTTGTTCTAATGTTTTTGGGTTTCTTTCTCTCAATTGGTGTGACATATTAGTATCAAAACCATCTAGAAATTTTATTAAAGCTAGATCTGGTGGGGGTTTGATGTTTGAATGAATAGCATTATAGATGTTGTTGAACCTAGTACAATAATCTTGAATTGATTCATTAGGAGCTCTTCTAATGTTTTCATATTCAGAAAATATTTGTAAAGGTTATTTCTTTCTTTCCCATCTATTGTGGCTCATTTGGAATATCCTTTATTTTAAATTTTTCAAAAATACAAAAAATAGAAAACTATGAAAATGTATGTTAAAGTACAAAGTTTCTCATACTTTAGCATAAAAGATGTAATATTTTTGTATAAGTTTAAAAGTTTAATACTTTAAAATTTTCATTAAAGCGGTTCCTAGCGCTCAGTTAATTAACGAGCAAGTTGATTAGTGGGATCCGATGATTCATCTGGAAAACAATAAAAGTGGCAACCCGCGGGCACATTCAGTACGTTGGTTAACAAAGAGGGTGCCTCTACAGTTTACCTAGTTGACTGTGGGGGCCGATCAAGATCTACAACCATGATTAACTGCGAGGGCATGACCCTCATAATCTCTTTGTACCTTCGAGGGTCCCACTATGACGTAAATGACTAGCGACAACTAGTAGCCATGTCATGGTACCGTATAACGGTCTTTTGGTGCGTCAACTTAGCATTTAATTCACAAACCCACACCGCCTATTTAAAATTGGTTCTTATTTCACAAGGTTATTCTTATTCCTATGTGCTTGTCAATTTTTCTGTGTCCGCGCCTTTCATTTTTGTTCGCCACCCCAATCAGAATTATGGCCAAGCATCCATCTCTGTTAGGTTCATCCAGTCATATTCCTCTCATGGACACTGAGAGGGATATTCAAGATACTATTTATTCTTTAGATCATCTCCAGTTTTATCAACAGGTCTGTCTGAATGACAAAACCTCTCCAATTTTCTCTGCCGTGATCAAAACAGGTGTACTATCTGCATGCATTCCAAAAACGCATATTTTTCCTGAGTTTATATATTGGCTAGTGTCTGTCATGTACCTTGGCAAGTGTTTTTTAATGAATTGTCAAGGAGAGAATGTCTTGAAAGTTTCAGCCCTATTAATTCACCAAGCTTAGCTCTGTGTTACCCTTGAATTAGAATCCTATGTCCAATTTATTGATGATTCATTGATAGCACATTATGATAGTCTTTCAGGTCAAGAATTCAATCAAGTTGTATTTTTTCTGAAGCTAGATATGAAGTAGTTTGTACCCGAAAGCAAAGAATTCTCCTTGGAAATTTTCGACGCAGAAGTACAACCAGTGCTGAGGTGCATTTCAAATATATTGGGAAAATAATATGACAACACAATTGAAAAATATTTTTTAGCAATATTTGTGTTGATGATGAAGCCAGGGGTAGTGTTGGATATTCCTTCATATTGTCAAGAAGTTGTCAATACTCAGTTCATGAGCTTATCACTGACTGGGTCATTCAGGTTCCCCTCTCTTATTATTTATCTCTTTTTATATCAAAATGTAGAAGAATTCTTGCATCTGGGGTTAAATATCATGGATGTAAATAAAAAGAGGCAGTCAGTAGTGTTTTGGACTGACATAGTAAGAAAAGAATAGAATGAGGAGGGTTTGTTTGATTTTGTAAACCATTTTATGTCTACTGCATATAAAATTCTGAATGGGGTTCCCCCCATGCTTCTTGCCAAAGGCTCAAGAGTTCTTGCAGTTGGGAACTAATTGTAAGTTTGGTGATTGGTATGTTTTTGAAGACTATTGAAAAATTAGACTTTATGGGGCTAAGGTAGAACCATATAGACTTCTTGTATTTGTGCCTATGAGATTATTTGCTTTTGAATTCATTAGGAAGAGTTTAAATGTTGACCAAGTACATTTTGTGCCTATGAAGAAGGGTCATAAGTTTAAGCTATCTATGTCTGTGGGTCTGTTTATAGTCAATATGAGACAAGTAACTGATGAAGTCATTGTGATGCTAGATGGAATGCATTTGTTGTTAGGAGATAAATGGGCTTATGACCCTCATAAATTGATTTCTAATAGGAGAATTGAAAATGGATATTCAACATTTATTCCTGAAATCAGACCTAACATAGAGAAGCTAGCAAATAAAGGTTTTGTAGGTTCTGTTGGTTCAGATATTTAAATCCCTGTCATATCTGAGAAATCTAACAAGAGGGGTAAAGAAGTAGTGATTGATTCAGAATATGAAGAGCATAGAATTGAAAAGAGAACAAAGCTTAGTGAAGACTTAGCAGGTTCTCAACCTAGTTTCACACTACAATTGGGAGATGAGAAAAATATGCCATAATCACCAAGAAGACATGAAGATGCTCAGGAGCAAGTACCCTTGATTAAACAAGTATTTTCTCAGACTTCTGAAATAAATCAGAAGATGAAGGCTAGCATGGAGGCATAGGCTGAGTATCAAATAACTCCAGATCAAACAAGATTGCTGACTGCCATGGATCTTGAAAAATATTAGTTTAAGATTACTCTTTCTCATCCCTCTAATATGACTATAGGGTCATCCAATAATTTCAATACTGTAAATATAACTATTGATGTAATAAATATTCCCCTGCTTGATAAAGTGAATTTACATATGCAAACAGGTCAACTAATAGTAAATGATCTAACCAAAACTAATGCAATGGCTCTTAAAGCTGAAAACATGTTGGGGAAGGTCATCAAGTAGCTGAAATTGGAAAAATCCAACTCTAGGGCTTTGAATACACAGAATGAAGAACTTAAGAAGATAATTGTAAAGATTGGAGAAGATCCAAATGACAGGTCTATTATGCAAAAGTTGTTACAGAGTGCAAAATCAAAAATTTCTGTGTTGAAGAAAAAATTGAAGTTGCCCATAGGGGAGCATTCTATGGCAGCAGAAGTAGCAGAAGTGGAAAATGAGAAAGAGAACCTTCTTCAACATCTTTTGCAAAAAGAAGAAGAAATTTCAAAGTTGAAGGAAATTGTGCTATCATTACGGAATCATATTGATTCTCATACCTGCACTGTTATTTTACCATATGGCAATGAGGATCCAACATCATAGATAACTCAATTGAATACTAAATTGAAGATGCTAGAGAGAGATCTCAAAAGGGCACAAAATTATCTGGAGACAGTAACAAAGATTATGCAAGCCAAAGATGGGGAAATCAATAAATATAGGACAGATTGCCAAACAGTTGATGCTGAGATCAAAAGTCTAAAGGAAACGTTGAAGGGAAATATATCTTTGATACAGGCTAAGATATTAGCTGGAAGGATATTATTGAAGAGATGAAATAAATTTGGGTTTTTCTGACTATTGTATCAGAAGAAAGAAGCATTATTAGGGATTTCAAGGAGCAGGTTATCACAGACAAGCAGAAGACAATTAACAGAGCTATCTGGGCAAAGAGATTTATCGATTTCATTGATTCCAAGACTAACCAAGATATGGAAGAGAATGAGATTAAAGATAATATTTTATATGATGTAGAGATTAACAAATTGATTGTTAAAAATGATTGCAAGAAGGCTACAGAGAAAAGGTTGACAGAGATCAAAGAAGCAGTCAGCAAGTTCGACAATTTATATGAAAAAAGAGCCAGGGCAGGTTTGCCATCATGATGGGGCCTTGGAGGTAGTCTTTTATCATGGGATTCCTATGAACCACTACTAGTATTGGCAAAAAGAAAAGTTGACAACACTCATGAAAAGTATCAGATTCTAAAAGGAGCAACATTGATTAATTTTCTTCAAAGGCATTTTCAACTGTTATGGTTGGTGAAAACCATATTTACAGAGAGGCCAACATTCAATAGGATCACTACTTTTAGATTGGAATATCACAGGCTGATTAATTCACCTAAGATAAACATTGAATTTTGGAAAAAATGCAAAGCCTGGATGACTGTTTTCCATAAATATTTCTCAACTTCAAAGAAAGACAAGGCAACAAGTTAAGAGAATACAACAGCAGCAAGACCAGTTCATATTCAAGAAATATATTAGGAATTTAAATTGTATTTTATCTCTTTTAAGAGAATGTAATTGTAATAAGACATTTTGATGACATGTGATAGGTATTTTACGAAGTCTCAAGTAGTTTGAGCAATTAGGAGTAGTTTCAGCAGTTACAAACTGCTTTACATTGTATTTAAGGAAAAAGACTTGAGAGAAAAAGGTTCCGAGTTTTGGACCTTCAGACTGCAAATTTTGTACTTAATTTTCAAATGATTAATGAATGAAGATCAAGATTCTTGCATCTATTTGATATTGATATGTTTTCCAGTTTCCATTCTGTACTTTCTTTCAACGAATAAAATGAAGTAATGAAGCTACAGGTCTCTATGTGAATAAGAGTTAAAATCCTTAATGGGCGCTCCTTCATTTTAACTATTCCTTGTCTTAAAATTATTCTGAAGTTTGAAGTGATAGATTCTGTTTATCAACATATCAGTTTGGGCTTCCTTTCTTCATGTTATTCTTATCATTCCATTTTATATCAGCAGATAATGGCATTGTGAGGCATTCATTGCATTTGATTCTTGAGGGTTTAATAAAAAATATCTGAAGGTGATTAACCAAAGACCATTTGACTTAATATTTATGTGACATATATATATAAATTTCTTGAGCACTGGTTCCTTACCGCAACCAAGGGATTGTTCCTTAAGACACAACACCATCTATTATTAAATAATTGATGAAAAGTAGCTAAATCAGCTATATTATTGGCAGGTAAAGATTTAAACCATTTCTTTACATCTCCTGCTAATGTTTGGGCAAAAAATCTCATTTGAACATGAGCTTCATCCATTTCATGCTATTGAAAGTAATCAACCATTTTATTAACATCTTGTTGTCCAGCGTATTGACCAGTACCATCAAATTGAAAGATTTTACTTTGGTAATCTTGGGGCATGGCATGTAATTGAGTTGGTAAGACCAAAGGGGCATATTTGGCTTCCATGGCTAAGATTATAGCTTGGCTAGGAGGTAAATTTGTGGTGCTTGGTGATGAGGTTGAAGTACTTGCAAATGAGCTTGGAACACTAGAATATGTACTTGGAAATGAGGTTGAAGTACTGGAAAATGTAGCAAAAGTGATAGAAGATGAACTTGAAGTGTTTGGAGATGGAAATAAAACTCTAGGTTGCAGAGGAAGCTTGGGGATGAGTGATTCAATGGAATGAAGTGTAGTGGAAATAATAGATGAGGTGGTACTAAATAAATATGAATTTACAGACTCTGAAGGAATGGTAGAAGGCTTAGGGGTATAAGCAGATAAAGAAACTAATTCAACAAAATGTTGAAAGTAGGCTTGATAAATATCCTCAATCAAAGTGGCAGTAAAAGCATAAAGTTTATCAAAGGGTTCTAGAGCTTGTTGATCTGAATCAAGTGAAATAGTTTCCTTCTTTGTTTCAATAAATTGAATGAAATTAGGATCTGTTACACTATCATAGATTGAATTTTCAGATTTGGTTCTAAATAAAGAGTGTTCAAATGATAAATCGAATTCAATATATTGTAAGCTTGATAATTCTTTGGAGAGTGAATTTTCTTTGATTAATTGACTTGTACTTCCTAGACTTTCTACTTTTTTGGTTTTTCTTAAAATTATGTAAGGATCATCAATAATTATAGCAAGCTGTGGATCATGATGAGCCTTGGTATAGTACATTTTTGTGGAAGCCAGAATTTTAAGTTTCAATGAAAAATTCTCAACAACCCTAAATAAAACTTAAGGTGAAAAGATGAGGAAAAGTGTTTCCTTTAAGGTTTATTTTAAACTAAGGACTGATTTCCCTAGTATGGTCACCAGTATGTTATCACTCCAATAATTCCTAGGGTTGTTATGCCTTTTGTTTAAATAAATATTAGAGATAACTATCAACCTACTTTTGAGATTAGGATCTAGCCTTCCTAATGCTCAAAGAGGGCTCTCTCTTTATGATTTAACTTTGTTGTTTTTAGTTGATTTTAGGCTAGTTACGTAAGACTAATTGGGTTTTTATTTTGGTTTGGTTTGCTGGTGGAATTAATGATTCATATGGATAGGTGCAGGTTTGTTTTCCATTGGAATATGGAGTCAATGTATCAAGAAACAGGGAAGAATCAAGTTCTAAAGGAAGTGTTCACAGGGCAAGGAAGCAGAGTAACATCAGACCTTTTAGGCTGGATGGTGAAATGGTTTCAATTGGGATCAAGGAGCAATTAAGGATTCCTCAAACCAGATAATGAAGTAAATGACAGAGGTCAATCGGGATAGGAGAGAAATTAAGGATTCTCAGATCCAGATATCAGAAGAAAACATCAAAATGAATAACAGTTCAAAACATAATGTACTTAAACAATTTCTGCAATAATATTCCTGTTATAACATTTAAATTGTAAAACATGCAAGTTTATGGAACACTTAAGGAAAAACATGAACAACATAAATATACTTCACTGAGGTGGCTCAACACATGAATCCTGTAATGTAATGCCTTTATTACTCAGTCCTATTGTTGACTTGAAAATGGTACAATAAACCCTCATGCTTTAGATCAATTAAAACTATAGAAATGTTCAGGAATCCACACTCAATACTTCGAATTATAAAGTATTTATACAAAAACTAATACAAAATATCCTAAAACTGATTTAGGAATTATTCAAGGAAAAATAAATATGTTCATGCAAGAAGATAGAGACACCTAGGAGACTAAATGCTAGTTGTCCCTGCTTATTTGGATTTGTCGTTTGTTCTTTGATATTTTGTTGCTTTCTCTCTTTGATTGTTTGATTTACCAACATTAGTCTTCTCTTGTTTGTTAAAGTATCTTTGTTGAATTTGTCACATCTTTACTAACTTTGCTTTTACCATCTGACTAATCTTTTCTCTTTTACTTTTTCACTTTCATTAATCATTCAGTTTCTCCCAAGCCTCTTCATCTTGGTAATTTCATTTTTTACCATTCTCCTACCATTCATAAACCATGTAAATGTGTTGTCAAGGCTGATAGTTTAACTCATGGTGGAGGTAAAAGATATTCTCGAAAGTCTGATAGAGCACTTTTCCTATAGGAATTCCTTTCATGGAGGAATTGTTGGACTGTTCTTTGGATACTTCTTTTATTTTCTTGTCATAGTCTTCATGCTTCATCAATCTACCATTGATCACCAAAGGATTAGGCAGAACTTTCTGCCTCAAATATAATATTCCTAATTAGCCCAAGCTAATAGGAATATACAATTTCATTTTTATTTTCATGTTCATGAATAAGATTGTAAGGGAGGATCAATAAACTCCTAAAAAGTATGTAGTAAATCAATGCCCAATGTGAACAAGGCTAAATCAGGGCTGCTTTGATAAAACCCCTTATGTGTGAAAAAGGTTTGTGACAATTGACTAGGTCAACAAGACCTTGTCTATGACACTGTCTAAGTGCAATGTACCTCCTAAATACTCAGTGCAGATCTAGAAGGAGGATGCACATGTGAAAGGAGCTAAACCTTTGAGATGGTTTAGGGTTTTGCAAGACTTTCATCCTATAAAAGAAAGAGGAGAGCAACAAGAAGAGGTTGTTCAAGATATTCAGAAATTATTCTCCTCATACTAACTCGAATTCTCTAGGCTGTTTAGCCTGAGAATAGTGCTGCTTAGCACTGGGTGTTCCCAGGCGAGAATCCCACCTCTTTCCATAGAGTAGCTCTTGGAAGATTTTTTCATTTCTCATCCACTATCCAGCAATTGGTCAAGCTTCTACTTCCAACTGCAATGCAAATCCTATTGAGGGTTTGATTTCTTTTGTAAGCTGCAACAAGTGGATCTCTAGATCTATTCAGACCTAGATTGTTTTGGGGAGTCTCTTCTCATGGAGTGTGACTTTTAAACTCCTAGAAGAGTGCCTCTCCTATTGGAGCATAATTTCGGATCTTGGCATCAAGCCATATAATATTCCAGAGCCTACTACACAGTTACCCTTCCTGAGCTGTGCAATCTTCAAGGAAGAAGTTGCAGGGTGATTCAGCTATCTCTTGGGAGAGAGATCTCCGATGTTGGGAATCTTCCCTCACTGTGGTGATCCATGGAATGGCTAACCAATCCATGTAGCTTCCAGATATGATCTATTCATATATGTATTTAATTCAGAAATTCTGCAGAAATCTATAGATTTTCTGCATAATATTTCAGATCTACTCCACATGCTTCATGATTTGCCGAAAACCCCAAGGGGTATGTAAAATAAGGACAATCTAGTGTATATATCTCATGTAGATCTAATAATTTGTACACTGATCTGTCCTAGATATTATTTTTAACCTAAATCTGCTGTATGCTTTAGAAAATAACACTGTCAAGGTTTTACAGTGAAATACAATTGTTGCAACACCTCTTTTAGAGGGATTTTCTCATAAAAGTCTTCATTTTCTCTCTTCTACTATATGAGTAGTGTTGTGTAACTGATTTCATGATTTTATTAGCCTATTACAACTAAAACCTTCAGAAAATCACGTTTCCTGAGCTTCAGTAAATTTCTGCATACATTAAGTCATGGGAAATCAGGGTTTTCTAGCCTAGTCGGGAATGGAGGAACTGTTTAACATAGCTAGGAGAATTTTTTTGAGATAAAATTAGGCATTTAGAATCCTCTTAGCCTAATATATCAGATCCAACTGTCCCCACTACTTATTTTTATGCACATACTCGGAATTAAGCGTTTTAGGGCTGAAATAACTGTTTTTCCCCACTTTTTGGCTTATAAATTATTGTATAAAGTTTCTGATGCACATAATATTGAATTAAAAGTGGTTAGAAATATTTTATCAGACATATAGCTGCCTCTCCAACTTTGTAATACCTTAAGGTATTATATTTATTGCAGAAAGTTCCAGATTTGGAACATTATAGTGGTATCAGAGCATGATCTTTGGCTCTGCCTGTGAGATCAATATTTCAAGAAGATAGAGAGAATAAGGAAGAAAAATCTGATGGAGAAGTCTGGTTACACTGGGGACATAGAAGAGAAGGGCCTGAACCCCTTTTCTGGAAGACTGCGGAGAGAAGAGTTTTCAGAAACTCTTCATGTACTAAAAGAAGAAACCAAGGGAATGGAGAAGGGAGGTCATGCAGATTCCTCTGATCTTAAAATCCCTAGAATTAATTACAATGTGTGTGAGCATTCAGCCACAAAATTTGATCTACAGCGTTGGAACATGCCTCCTTTCTTTTCAAGAGAAAGAGGAGGAAGAAGAATGACGGAAGAGGAGATCTCCCTGCTCCTTTTTCAAGCTATGGAGGCCATCACAGAAAATATCAAGGAGATAGAAAGGGAAGATTGCAGAAGATTTATAAAAGGGTTTGGAGATGAAGCAAGCCCTAGCTATTTCCATGAGGGGTGTGAACATTCAGCCACACATGTAGATCCACAACGCAGTACATTGCCCACATTCACTGCAAGGAGAATGGAGGAAGAAGATGAGGCCATTGCAGTAGCAGCACTGCAACTCAAAGGTATGGCTCATGGTGGGTGGTTTCAAAATTCTATTTCTTTTTATCATGCAAATGTGAAAGCATATGATGAATTCACTAAGGGATTGATGAATAGATTTGATGAAAATCAATGTGAACCATCATGTATCAAAATATCAAACACTTTGCATGGATTGGAGGAGACCATGCAACCAACTCCACTCCTTATTTCTAAAGGGGATAAGAAGACGTATGATGGTTTGCTAAGGGCAAGATCCCCATCTTATGAAGGGCCCTCTTCCACTTGTGATGACATGGAGGTACCTCCTTCAAGAGATGACCAAGATCTAGGGTCTCTCATTGATGATGAGGCATTCTTACATATTGATGAAGAGGATGAGCATAGAAGGAATACCAGTGCTGTACCATTTGAAGAAGAAGAAGAGCAGAAGGATTAGCATGAGGGGACAATGAGAATTCACTCTTATCTATTTCATAAAGTTTCTGCATAAAGGAAGGAGACTGAACTGCACAGAGAAGAGGGGGACAAATCAATCCACTCATACATGCAGTCCACTTTAGATTTTGAAGTCTCATTACATGGAGGCATTCCACCTGGGAGGCCACCAGATCTATATTTGGTGAGAGACATCTTGCCTCTTGGCTCACCATTCTTGGATTTTGAGGAGGTGATGAATTTGGCATGGGAGATGTCAAAGTAGCAGGAAACAACATGAGGAGAGCTTCATATGCTACATCACCAACGCTGTCTCTTGGGAGGATTGATCCTTATTGGAGGTCTCAACTTTTGGTAGAGTACTCCAAGGATTTTGGTGCATGCATGATTCTTGATGACCCAAATGGAGATTATAGTTACATGGTGGATCATGTGGTCATCTATTCCTATGGCAGGATCTTCTTGACTAGAGCTTCTAGTCTCAAGGAGAAGCTGCTACATGCAGCACATGAGGACTTCTCTTCCATGCACCTTGATGCATATTTCCATTTTATGGAGGATTTCACTTGGGAGGGCATCTAGCATGACATATTTCATCATATGGAGATATGAATAGCCTGGATGATGATGGAGAAGAGGTCACAACCACTTCCCTACTCATTGGAGGTGAGGTAGAAATTCCAGTTGAGCCATTTCAGCTCAAGGTCTCAAGTACATGATGGAGGAGGTATAATTTCACATTTTGTATGGTACTTCTTTTCCTTGTTTGAGAAACATGATGTATCAAGGAATATTTTTCCTTCTTGTATGATGTATGATGATGTACTTGCAGCTACTTGTAGCATTTATTTTGGCTACCTTAATGGTGGTTTGTGGGGGAAGCCACATGACTTTTGGTGTGCACCATTGACAACACTTTGTACTTTCATGTTTATATTTTTTAATATGATTGTGGCAGCAAACAAGTGGCTGGAAGATCACTTTTTCTTGTTTTATTTGATGCAGGCGAAGGATGCACTCCGCTGGTTCCATGAGAGGAACTATGATTCACTCTCTGGTTGTCATTTGGCAACTTGATTTCATTGTATTCTGCTTCCATGTATTGATGATATGTTTATGCTCATGGGAAGCTTTGCTTGGAGAGTGGGATATGAGTTGAAGATGCCCATTGGGAGTATAATTTTCTATAATTTGCATGATGCATGTTTTAGGAGAAGCAATGGGCAGTCCATGATTGTCAAACTACATCTCTTTTCTTCATGTGGGAGAAGCCATTTGGAGAACTTGAGTTTTTGGACGAGGCACTTCATGGTTCATTTTTTTGGTGGGGTAGATTGGACCACTCTTGAAGGACATAATAATTCAGCCCAAGAGCAGCAACAACACCATACTTATCATAAATGGAGAGAGAAACCACTTGGGTGGGAGGATCCAATCTATCCATGTAGACCCAACACATTGTCTGAACCAGGGGTTGAGGATCTTTTTGAGATAACTATATTGGCTCACTTCATTTGGATGATAACATGGGTATGGAAGTCACTCATTAGGAATAATATTCCCCATGTTCATCATCACTCCTACCTTGAGGAGGCCATTGAGAAACAAAGAGATCACCACTTGTACCTTCCATTTTCTCATGATGTACACTTTGCTATCTTGCACTTGGAGGGAATCATTGGAGGAAAGATTCATTGCATATCATTTTCAGCCATGGTGGGATCCATTGATGAGGCCACAAGAAGAGGAAAGGAGAAGTTTTTCTCTACCTTGCACTTGCTTGGGGACAAGCAACATTTTGAAGGGGGAGGACTGTAATATTCCTAATTAGCCCAAGATAATAGGAATATTCAATTTCATTTTTATTTTTTTGTTCATGAATAATACTGTAAGGGAGGATCAATAAACTCCTAAAAACTATTTAATAAATCAATGCCCAATGTGAACAAGGCTAAATCAGGGTTGCTTTGATAAATCCCCTTATGTGTGAAAATTTTTTGTGACAGTTGACTAGGTCAACAAGACCTTATCTATAGTGTTGTCTAAGTGCAATGTACCTCCTAAATACTCAGCGCAGATCTAGAAGGAGGATGCATATGTGAAAGGAGCTAAACCTTTGAGATGGTTTAGGGTTTTACAAGACTTTCATCCTATAAAAGAAAGAGGAGAGCAAAAAGAAGAGGTTGTTCAATATATTCAGAAATTAGTCTCCTTAGACTAATTTGAATTCTCTAGGCTGTTTAGCTTGAGAATAGTGCTGCTTATCACTGGGTGTTCCTGGGCGGGAATCCCACCTCTTTCCATAGAGTAGCTCTTGGAAGATTTTTTCATTTCTCATCCACTATCTGGAAATTGGCCAAGCTTCTACTTCCAATTGCAATGCATATCCTGTTGAGGGTTTGATTGCTTTTGTAAGCTGCAACAAGTGGATCTCTATATCTATTCAGACCTAGATTGTTTTGGGGAGTCTCTTATCATGGAGTGTATCTTTTAACCTCCTGGAAGAGTGCCTCTCCTGTTGGAGCATAATTTCAGATCTTGGCATCAGGCCATATCATATTCCATAGCCTAATATGTAGTTACCCTTCCTGAACTGCACAATCTTCAAGGAAGAAGTTGCAGGGTGATTCAGCTATCTCTTGGGAGAGAGATCTCCGGTGTTGGGAATCTTCCCTCACTGTGGTGATCCATGGATTGGCCAATCAATCCATGTACCTTCCAGATATGATATGTTCATATATTTATTTACTTCAGAAATTCTACAGAAATATGTAGATCTGTTGCATAAGATTTTAGATCTACTCCACATGCTTCATGATTTGCCGAAAACCCCAAGGGGTATGTAAAATAGGGAAAATCTAGTGTATAGATCTCATGTAGATCTAATAATTTGTAAAATGATATGTCCTAGATCTTATTTTTAACATACATCTACTGTATGCTTCAGAAAATAACGCTTTCAAGGATTTACAGTGAAATACAATTGTTGTAGCACCTCTTTTAGAGGGATTTTCTCATAAAAGTCTTCATTTTCTCTCTTATATTGTATGAGTAGTGTTTTGTAACTGATTTCATGATTTTATTAACCTATTAAAACTAAAATATTCAGAAAATCACGCTGCCTGAGCTTCAGTAAAATTTTGCATACATTAAGTCATGGGAAATCAGGGTTTTCTAGCCTAGTAGGGAATGGAGGAACTGTTTAACATAGCTAGGAGAATTTTTGTGAGCTGAAATTCGGTATGTAGACTCCTATTAGCCTAATATATCAGATACAACCATCCCCATCTAATTAATTTTATGCACATCCTTGGAATTAAGCATTTTAGGGCTGAAATAGTTGTTTTTCCCCACTTTTTGGCTTATAAATTACCGTATAAAGTTGTTGATGCACATAATATTGAAGGAAAAGTGGTTAGAAATCTGTTATCATACATATATATGCCTCTCCAACTTTTTAATACCTTAAGGTATTCTATTTGTTGCAGAAAATTCCAGATTTGGAACATTACATCAAAACATCAAATTTCACCATGAATCTGGTTATTGCAAGCTCCATGTTTTGACACTTATATTCAAGTTGTGTCATCAGGTACCTTTTAGAAATTACCTTTCTTACCTCAAGGACTGTTTTAGTCCTTTCACTTATGCCAGTTTCTTCTAATTCCTATTTGTTCTTCGAATTAAGAAACTTAATGATCTCAGTGGCCTCTTCTGGATTTTTCCCAAGTTCCTCTTTGAATTTCTAAATGGATTCACTTGATTTCTTGATAAAATCCTTCTTCTCAAATATAACTTGGATAGATGGCCAAATATCATCAACAGAGTTAATGATATTGGCCCCTAGTTGCTGCTTTGCTTGGGCAAGTGGTTCTTTTAGTGTTAATTCTTTCTCTAACTTATGTACTATGTCAGTCAATATGTTTGCTTCTGTGTTTCATTCTTATGCATGATTTGAACTATATTCTTTTCATCCTCTAGAATTTTTATTTGTTCTTTAAGTCTATTTATTTCATTTGTTTGGATTGACATATCCTGCATAGCTTTAACCAATTTTCCTACTTCATCACTGGGATGAGCTGCTAATGTTGCTGAATCTGTAGCTGATGTAGTTGTTGATGTTGAAATTTTTGTAGCCACTGGAACTGTTGAAGTATAAGGAATTGTTGTAGTAACTATAGGACTAGCAGTGACAGGGAGTGCTTCCATGCTGGCCTTTTTCTCTTGCACCAATTTATCCATCTGATTCTCCATCTCTTTCAGTTGAGATTTCAACTGAATGATGAGATTCATCATTTCATATTTTTGGCATTCATTCTCTAAAAATTCTTTTTCTTGTGGATGTTTAGTGAGAGGAAATTTTAGTTGCTTCTTCAATGCAACAATGTCTGCATTCTTTTTCTTGATGAGCTCTTCTGCTACTTTGATGTTCTTGGGATCATATCCTACCTCTATGACCAATTATTCAATTGATTTTATTATGTTATCCTTGGCTTGTGAAGATGCCTTCTCTAGTTTCAACTGACCTTTGATATTCTCTAGAGAATTTTGTAATTTCTGGATCCTCATAGCTTTGTTTTTCATGGTATAATATAGCATTTCTCTAGCTTTTTTATGAAATTAAATTTGGCCTATAGGATGAACATATTTAGCCATGACTTCAAATGTTGTTTTTCTGTAGTCATCTGATGACTTTAGATACTATACTATGGGCTGCAAGAAGGTCATCTGCATCTTTCTGGTCTTGTAATCAAATTCAGAAAGTAACCTATTATGGTCACTAGGTGCCTGTTTCCAATATTGTCCATAAGTGATTGCTTTCAATGCCTCATTCCTGAGTTTGATTTATTTATACATATCCATGATATCCTACTCTTTTTAAACTGGTTTACTTGATGAAGACACTTCAACACTATGCTGCTTCTGAATGATTTTAGTATTAGATGTTGAAGGCTGGTGAGTTTCCTCTGAAATTGCTAGAGGTGCATTTTCTTTAACCATTGTGTCTGTATCAATGATTTCAATAGTCTCAAATGTTTCTTCTTGTTCAACTACTGGATTCAACTTGGGATTCTTCCTGTACATTAGTTTGAATTTAGTCTCAGTAGTGGTTTGAGCTAAATATGATCATTCTTCTCTTTCTCTCTTGGAGTTTATATCTTGTAGGGCTGGAGTTTCCAGGACAAAGCTAGTCTCAACTGGTTTCTCGACCTCTTTCAAAGTATTCTCCAACCATTCTAACTGGTTGGAGTACTTTTCAATCTCTAGTTTGGACTCATGGAAAAAAGGAGTTAATTTAAATTTGACTCTTAGTTTGCTGATAACTCCTAAAGGATCATACTGCCATTTAAAGCTCTCATTGAACTTGAACTCCTGTAAGTGTTTTTCTGCTTGTTGACCAGCACCTCTACTGTTGCAAATGAAAGGAACAATCTAGTTTTTAATCTTAAACTATGTTTTCTTATTTGTTGATAGAAAATTAACCTCATCTGAGTTTAGGATCTTCCTAATATATTCTAGTGCAAATAACCTCATTGGGAGGTATTTGGGTAGCTTATATGGAGTGAGCTAACATCCACACACCCTAATTTCAGTGTGGTTCTGGTATAAATACCAGCCTCCTGTTCTACTGTGTTCAAATAATTGCAATACTTTCTTTATTTCTTCATTGATTCTAGGTTCACTGCTACTGCTTAGCATATTGACAATTGGATGAATAAATGAATCAATGAAGTTGTTGTAGGTAAACTCTGTGGAATCTTTCCTTATTAAGGAAGTCCAGAAGACTACTGATTGGGGGTTACCCTCACTGTCCAGTTTTTGGAGGCTAATTGTAAATCTTTCAAATTGGAAGTACATGAACATGTGAAACAACACAAAGACCTAGTTGAGATAAAGGTTAAAGGGAAGTTAACTATCAGTTGTGATATTAGTAGACTGCCCATATGCAGTTAAAACACCACATGATGCCCATGATATTCCGTGCAGTTGAAGAAGGCTGAAATTCCTAAGGAATATGGATTTCATTCCTCATGAATTGTGTGAGAAAGGAAGGCTGAAGATAGGTTGAGAATTGGCTAAGTGTTGGCCCGATTTTGTTTGAATCAGTGTGAGATGCTAGGCGTATTGCAGGAGACTCTTGTGAGAAGAGTGCACTATAATTTTTTCATGATTCCTTATGGAATATACAATAGAATATAGAGGTTATTTTAGCAATAATTATCAAGGTGGATATCGATGGTCACCCACCTATTCGATTTGGACCTGCACCATCAACTCTTTCAGTTTTTCACTTACAAGCAGCTTACTATTTTTAGCAGGCTTTCAAGTCCTACACTCCCGGAGCCGTTTTGGGGCCTTAATGATCCAAGTGGATATTGGTGGCCACCTACCTATTCCATTTGAACCCCCACTGTCATTTCTTTCAGTTTTTAATTTTCAAAACAACTTACTATTTTTAGCATTTTTTTAGGTCCTGAACTTCCGGAGCTGTTTTGAGGCCCTAAACGATGTTTATTGCGAAAACCGGGAGCAACATGTAGAAATTTTAATAATAGCTGAATTATTCACCAAGATTATCTTGATTACACACTATTTGAGCTTCATGCATAATACATAACCTCTTCTACGATTGATCATCAATATGCGGAAATAGAAACAGTCGCATGTGCACATAAACACAATAGTCAAACACACATGAACACAGTATGTAATGGGGAAAGATTACAGCTGAAAACCCCCAAATATTTGTATATTATAATGATAGAGAATCATGTAACAATCATAGTAAAATACTCCTCACAAGTACTCAGTACTATCTCCAAAAGTTACTCACAAACTAGGTCAGTTTTGAACAAGTCACAGGTTCAAAACTCCTCCACTGTTTGCCTGCCTCTACTGCGCAATCCAACATGAGAATGAATGAGATCCAAGTTTTAATCCCCTTATCTTGTACTCCACAATCCTCATTGGAAATCTCAATCAATGTGTGTGCAAATCTCATGCACAAGTATAGTCACAACTGATAGTAAACCGACTCTTTCACCTATCTCTTCCACTGGTCTTCACTGAACTGTCCATGCACTACTGTTAACTGATGTGTTATTTAGTTGATTTATGAGTTAATAATTAGTGAATTAATTAATAATTAATTCACACCACTCATCACTAGTGTATTTTTCAGTTAGACTAAATACAACTAGTTCAACTAAGTTAAACCGAACACAACTCCACCAACTGTCTCATCAACTCCACCAAACTCTGCCACATGAGTTCTAACTGAAGTCAACCATGCAATAGCTCAACTAACCCCTAGGAATAGCGTAATTCCTTCTGTCAGCTGCATGTGCCACATCCAAGCATCAAACTGAAGTGCTCCAGGAGGATAAGATAATGTTTATAGTCTAAATATTATTAAGGGTTAATAATATTTGACTGTTCTATTTTTAGATAGGCAGTCTAAAAATAGACTTCGACCTGTATGTCTAAAAATAGCTATCCATCTATTTTTACCAACTTTACCAATCATCCAAGAATAACATCCCGCAACTCCTATACCATGCTCCATATGTCTAAAAATAGACATAGTCTAAAAATAGACTTTTCGACAAAAATCACTTGTGTGGTCCCCCACCTAGTTTAGGTGATCACTTTCCAACTAGGATCAGGAAAGATGTTTCAGGAGGCCTCCTTCACTATTTCTTGTTGCCATTTTCAACACTCCCTCTCAACAAGAAAGGACTGTCATTGCATGCGACATGCAACTCCATGCATTCGCCCTGCAACCTTCACAAGCGCCATGCAACTCCATGCATCTGCTCTGCAACTCCTCTGAAACTGAATAGGCTCCAGAAAACTCAATCAGTCTTGATGCATCTAGCATCTATCATCAAAGTCTTCAACTTCTCCTTGGCCAACTGCACATGTCATCAGGAACTACTGCGCTGTTGAACTCTTGCAACCATGCACTCTTGCACTTGCTGTCAACTCTGATCCGCGCTCCAGTATCCGACACTGTCACTTTGATCTGCCTGCATCACTCCAACTGATCTTGCTACTGCTGCGCTGTGGGCACCTCGTAGCCAGGTTCAATCCATGAGATCCACACCATCTCATGAATCCTGCCCAGAAATCTCCACTTGGGATTACTCATGCATGTCGCCCCACCTCTCATCTGGTGGTATAGCTGCATGCACTCCCTCTGCCCATCTGGCACGAAGTTTCTCTGCATGAGTGGTCTCTCCCACTCCATGATCCTCTTGTGGCTGCTCCACACCCCGAGGTTCACTTTCACCTGCATGCAAAACTTGCTCCCTCTCAAGCTTCAGTTGCATGTCTTTCTCCCGCTTCCCAACAGTAGGAAGCTCCATATACATCCCATCTACTTCAAGTCTGTAGAGATTCTTTGCCCGAATCCCAACCTTCTTGACTTGTCTCGTTGCCTTGTGCCGAAGGAAAACTTTCCCTTCTCTAAAGACAACTTCATACCCTTTATCCTCTAACATTGCGATTGAGATCAAATTCTTTGTTAAACCTGGTACATGCAATACATCTTGTAAAAGAATTATTTTACTTGACTCCCTCTGAAAGGTTATGGTACCAATGCTGGTCGCATTGTATCATCCATTGTCACCCAACTCAACATGCATTTGGAGATTTTTCTCCACCAAGTCACTGAAAAGATTCACATCTCCTGTCATGTGAAAGGAAGCGCCACTATCAAAATACCACCCCGATCCCAATGCACTAGACACCATGCATGCGATCAATGAGAAGTCTAGCTCAAATTGCGAGGCAAGAGCCTCACCAGCTGCAGCTCCAGCAGCCTGCTTGTTCTTCTTCTTCTGTGGACAATTCGTGGCGTAATGTCCATGATCGTGAAAGTGAAAACACTTCACTTTGGACATGTCACGCTCTTTACCATCCGCACCGAATTGAGAAGCATTCTTCTTTCCCTTCCCCTTCCTTGCTTTGGCAGCCAAAGCGCAGTCTTCTTCATCAGATGCCTTTGATGAAGATCCATCCCTAGTACTTCGCCTTATCTCCTCTTGCACAAGATCAGACCACAGTCTTTCCCATCCTGGAAAATTTTCCCGACCATTGACACTGTCCTGATATGCATGCCAACTTTTCGGAAGCCCGAGGAGAGCCAAGCTCACCAGCTCCTCATCATCCACACTAACTCCTACACTCCCAAGCTCATCCCTGTAGTGGACAAACTTTGTCAAGTATACCGGAATAGTGTCATTCTTCTCCATCTTTATTTTCCTGAGTTTATCCTTGAGCGCCAACTTCCTCTGGTCGCTCTTGCTTTGGAATAAATCTGTCAATG
The DNA here is from genome assembly GCA_034641835.2 of Pinus albicaulis. Taxonomy (NCBI): domain Eukaryota; kingdom Viridiplantae; phylum Streptophyta; class Pinopsida; order Pinales; family Pinaceae; genus Pinus; species Pinus albicaulis. Next base: position 39,490,881 of record CM076576.1, read on the forward strand.
CTTTCCACATCAAGTATGGAGAAGCTTTTCCATGCAGGCTGGATACAATGTGATCCTTCACGCCCTCCAACAGAATCCTTCGACACCTTGTTGTCTTCTTTTGCCAAGCCTCAACCAAGGCTGCATCGCTAGGCTTTGGAACTTCAGCATCTATGAACTCCTTCAGCCCATTGTCATCGAGCACCGCCTCCATCCTATCTCTCCATGCAATATAATTCGAGCTGCCTTCAAGAGCATACTCCAATCGCAATCCTTGATAAGACATTTTGACTTCGACGCCAAGAAAACACTGCTGCAATTTCGAATTCCACCAGCTCAAAACTCAACCGCTTCTGATCTAATGTGAGAACAAAGTATTTCTAGCACAGAGATTGACTGTAGGGGCATTTATTGGATATATCACCTTTCAAAGAAAGGATGGATCCAGAGGCTACCTGGCCCGCTTACAGACTCTGTCTACCGAAATAAATTGTAATCACTGTAATAGATCCGATGATCAATTTTCGCTCTGATACCATGTAGAAATTTGAATAATAGCTAAATTATTCACCGAGATTATCCTGATTACACACTATTTAAGCTTCATGCATAATACATAACCTCTTCTACAATTGATCATCAATATGCGGAAATAGAAACGGTCGCATGCGCACATTAAAACATAATCAAGTACACATATCAACACAGTATGTAATGAGGAAAGACGATAGCTGAAAACCCCCAACTATCTGTATATTATAATGATAGAGAACATGTAACAATCATAGTACAATACTCCTCACAAGTACTCAGTACTATCTCCAATAGTTACACACAAACTAGCTCAATTTTGAACAAGTCACGGGTTCAAAACTCCTCCACTGTTTGCCTGCCTCTACTGCGCAATCCAAGATGAGAATGAATGAGATCCAAGTTCGAATCCCCTTGGCTTGTACTGCACAATCCTCATTGGCAACCTCAATCAATGTGTGTGCAAATCTCATGCACCAGTAAATAGTATAGTCACAAGCGATAGTAATTAGGCTCTTTCACATCTCTTCCAGGGTCTTCAGGCTGATACATACACTGTATTAAGCGATGTGTTCTTTAGGCTGTTTATGAGTTAATAATTAGTGAATTAATTAATAATTAATTCACACCACTCATCACTAGTGTATTTAGTTAGATAAATACAACTGCAACTAAGTTTAAGCGAACACAACTCCACCAATGTCATTTCAGCTGCAAACTCACCACATTAGTTTCTAGCGTCAACCATACAATAGCTCAACTAGCCTTAGGAAAAGTGTATTTATACGTGGTACGTAATTGCCACATCCAACCATGTGATTGCTCGAGGATAAGTAATGTTTATAATTAAATATTATTAAGAGCTAATAATATTGAAGTGATATTATAGGCAGTCTAAATAGACTTCGACCGTATGTCTCTAAATAGTTGATATTATCTATTTTTACCAACTTGACCAATCATCCAAGAATAGCATCCCGCAACTCCTAGACCATGCTCCATATGTCTAAAAATAGACATAGTCTAAAAATAGACTTTTTGACAAAAATCACTTGTGTGGTCCCCCACCTAGTTTAGGTGATCACTTTCCAACTAGGATCAGGAAAGATGTTTCAGGAGGCCTCCTTCACTGTTTCTTGTTGCCATTTTCAACACAAAATCATCCATGAGTTGATGGTGCTCACATCAAAATTTTTAGTCCTCGAATAGATATTCATAATGAGCTATTGAGCGCATCAAACGAAGATCGGATGCCAAATTTACATCCCTGGGAAGTTGAAACACTAGTTTACCCAAACGAGACCCACAGTTTTAGTGCTTCATCTCCCAGGGTTAGGTTTTTGGACGTTTCAGGTTTTACATTATTTCTCAACAATAAACAAGACTTCGAGCCTCATTGTAACACAGTGGAGGGGCCTGTAGCCATCACATCTCTTCTCAGAGATATGCTACCAGTGCCCTCACTCATCTATTTCCATTATGTCTATAATAAGCTGTCAAGCCTCAATGTAACACAGTCCAGTGGCCTGTAGCTGCCACATCTCTTCTCAGAGATATGTTACCAGCTCCCTAGCTAGTTTCCATTATGTCTGTAATCCTATTTCATTCATTTGATTTTAATAAAATGAAGCATTATTTCCTGCATCTCTGTGTTTATGGTTCTGTGTATATTCTCTTGCATTCCTGCATAAATCTGGATCAAGTAAGCTTTCCCCGAGAAATTATCTGTGTTGTAGTTTGATTTGATTCTTTCTTTAATTGTTGTGAATAGTGATTGTGTTTATTTTCCACAATTTATTTGTAGAAGGATTTAGTATCTAGCTTTAGTACATTTCTTGATCGGATTGAATCCATTGATATACATATGTTTGTATAATTTCTACATGGTATTAGAGCACAAGAAATTCCTATAGTGGAGGAGAAGTTGAGTTTGTGACTGAATAGAATTTGAATTTTCAAAAGTATTCTTGGTGTGATAGGCAGATCAGAATCGAAATGGGTTTCAATGGCTTGATATTGGAGTATGCACTCGAGGGCAGTTCCAATTATATTACGTGGAAATACGGGATTGAGGTAGTACTGGAGGATAATGGGTTGAAATAATTCTTTGATAATGACATTCCCAAACACATTGCAGCAAAAGCCGCAAATCTTGATGCTTGGAAAAATAAGGTTGCAAGGGCGAGGAGGATCTTACTGGAGGGAGTACAAGACCACATTTTCTCAAGTCTCCATGGAAAATCAACTCCATATTAAATGTGGAAGGCTTTGATAGATCTATCTCAGAGCAGTAGTGATCATAGAAAATTGGCACTGAAGGGAAAGCTCATGAAAATCAAAATGGATAAAGGTGACATTATTCTAGTATACTTGACCAAGTTTGTCTAATGTCGAGATGAGCTTGGGAGTGTAGGAATTATTATCGCAGATGATGACTTGGTGAGCCTAGCTCTTCTATGACTTCTCAAGAGTTGGCATAGTTATCATGACTCTGTTAATGAGAAGGAGAAGCTTCCATATTGGGAACAACTTTGGTCGGATTTGGTACAAGAAGAATTCAAGCGGAATACCAGGGATGGATCTTCATCTAAGGAAGATGATGAAGAAAATTGTGCCTTGGCTAGTAAGGCGAAGAAGGGGAAGGGAAAGAAATCTTGTTCCAAATTTGAGACCGACGAAGAAGGCAAGGAGAGCGACATGTCTAGAGTGAAGTTTTTTCACTGTCACGTGCATGGAAATTATGCCACTAATTATCCAAAAAAGAAGAAGAACAAGAAGGCTTTAGGATCTACAGCTGTTGAGGCTTTGGCCTCACAGTTTGAGGTTGAATTCTCACTTATTGCATGCATTGTGTCAAGTGCAATGGGATCGGCGTGGTACTTTGATAGTGGTGCATCCTTTCACATGACAGGAGACAAAGAATTTTTCAGTAGCTTGGAGGAGAAGGACCTTTAGATGCATATCGAAATGGACGATGACAGGTGGTATAACACTACCGAGATTGATACAGTTACTTTCCAGAGATAGTCAGGTAAACCATTTTTATTAAAATATGTAATGTATGTACCATAATTGAAGAAAAATTTAGTTTCAGTCGCAATGTTGGAGGATAGAGGCTATGATGTGGTTTTCTGTGAAGGGAAAGCTTTCCTTTGACACAAAGCTAAAAGAAAAGCCAAGAAGAATCTATATAAAATTGATGTATATGGTTGCACAACATTGATGGTGGTGAGCTGGGATGAGGGTGAGTTATGGCACAAGGGATTGAGACATCAACACCACTGATATTTGAACGTCATGCAACATATTTCTATGGGGCTTCCAAAGGGTACACTTGTGTAGATAGATACATACAAGGGAGGTACCATGGGGAAGTGTGAGAAAGCCATGTGATTTTCCATTGAGAGGGAGCTTGATTTGCATGCAGATGAGGAACTCTTAGTTCCAAAGAATGAACCTCAAGATGTGGAGCAACCACATGTAGAGGATCATAGAGTGGCAGAAACCACTCAAACTGAGAAATTTTGAGACAAATGGGTAGAGGGAGTACATGCATCTATACCTCTAGGTGTGAGGTGGCGCGATGTGAAAAATTGATCCCAAGAAGAAATTTGGTCAGGGTCCTAGAGATGGTGCATCTCATGGATCGAACCTAGCTACGAGGAGCGCACAGTACAACAGTAGCATGATCATTTAGATTGATGCAGTCAAATGTCAAGAGGACAGAAATCAGAGTGACAAGTTTTGGATACTGGAGCACAGATCAAATTTGGAAACAGTGAAGAGTGCATGGATGTAGATGTCAATAACGCAGAGAGTCCAGTAGACATGTGCAGTAGGTACTAGCAGTCATAAGAATTTGATTACATATGCATTATACTAATTCAGTTTTTTGGAGGCTATTCAGTTTAGGAAGTGTTGCATTCAAGAAGTTTCATGTGCGAGAAACACTAGAGAAGTGTTGCATGAAAGAGTTGCATGTGCGAGAAACACTAGAGAAGTGTTGCATGTAAGATTTTCATGTCGTATGCATGGACATACCTTTCTTGTTGAGAGGGAGTGTTGAAGTTTGCAACAAGAAACAATGAAATTGACATCCAGAAACAACATGACAGCACCTACACTAGTGTGGGACCACAGGTCATGTAGTGATGGGTCCTAGCGATACATTAGTGTGAAATTCAATTTATTTAATAGATTGGACATGTGTCAAATTTAATTATCCATTAATTAAATTGGACAATAAAATGTAATATTATCTCATAATCACTTGTAATAGTTAACTGAGTGTGATAAAATCATTTAGCTCATGGAATTCGAGTTGAGGGTGGTTGGTGAGGCATGCAGAGTAATTATATTAGTTATGGAGTTTGAATTGTAGTTGGTGCATTAGTTTAATGCATGAGTAATCAGTTAACTCAGTTAGGTGAGTTAGAGTCAGTTGAACTAGTTGTAATTGTTTGTTGCACTAGTGAGAGATCAAGTGAATTAAATCATATTTAATTCACAATCAGTGATCTTCCATGCAATTGATGATTTACTGTTAATATTTTCATGCATGTCAGTTCCAGTAGAGACCTAGTTGAGACAAAGGTCAAAGGGAAGTTAACTATCAGTTGTGATATTAGCAGACTGCCCAGATGCAGTTAAAACACCACAGGATTCCCATGATACTCTGCGCAGTTGAAGAAGGATGAAATTCCTAAGGAATAGGGATTGCATTTTTCATGAATTGTGTGAGCAAGGCAAGCTTAAGATAGGTTGATAATTGGCTAAGTGTTGGCCAAATTTTGTCTGAATCAGTGTGAGACGATTGGCAGATTATAGGAGACTCTTGTGAGAAGGGTGCATTGTAATTGTTTCATGATTCCTTGTGGAATATACAATAGAATATAGAGGGGTTTTGAGTAGTAATATTTCCCCAGGAAATTATCTATGTTGTGGTTTTATTTGATTCTTTCTTTACTTGTTGTGATTGGGGATCATGTTTATTTTCTACAATTGATTTGTAGAAGGATTCAGTATCTAGCTTTAGTACATTCCTTGATTGGATTGAATCCATTGATATACATATGTTTGTATAATTTCTACAAATAAAACCATCTTTAAGAAGTTTTTCAACCTCATCCTTTATGGCGGCGACCTTTCTCAGGTGCACATGATGAAGCCATTGGAAAATGGGTTTCGAATATGGATATTTGGGAATTTCATGCACAAAAATACTTGGATCAATGTCGAGAATTTATTCGTATGATCATGCGAAGAAATCGTGGAACTCCTGAAAAAGTTCAATATAGATATTGATCTCATCGGGAGAAAAAGATGCACCGATATGCACATTCTCGACAATCTTTGGTTTGACAGAGATGTCAATCAAAATGGTCAAAGTGATATTTCCCATGTTCCCTTTGGGCAACACTTCATGAAAAAACACTGGACTCTGAAGTGGTTCAGTAGGTATGGCGAAGCATGGGATTCAAGATAGGTGGAGATGTCACCTGGGATTGGGAGAAATGAGGAACGATGATTTCCATCATCCCACGGAGTTTCTTGAAGATACCTAACCTCCATGATACTCTCGTCGGTGGGGAAAGTCTCGTTCAAGGGATCATCAAAATCCCAAGAACCAAACCAAGGAGACTGTGCATAAGTGTCGAGAGAGGAAAGAAAATGAGTATTGGTTTCGGTTGCATCCTTAGTGTATAAATTTTAATACAATTATGTATTTCTTGGATTCTCTTGATCTAAAAATTATATGCCACTATTAAATACAGAATCGCTTCTACAAAAAGCTTTGCGGAAATTTAAAACATGATCGCCAATTGCAAACACATGAAGAAAAATCAATCACACATAACACAGATGTTTTTACCAGGAAAGCATAAAGCTAAAAACCTCACTATCATATATTATGTATATATCATGGATCATGAAACAATCTCATACAAAACTCTAATCCAAGAGCTCTCAGTACAATATACAATCGTCTCACACTGTCATACAAAAATTGGCAAATACATGCGCCAATTTACTACCTCCTAACAGCCTACCTCCACTGCGCAATCCTTGTTGATCACAATCCCCGAATGAATGAGATCCTACTTTCCTTGACTGTGCAATCCTCATTGGCATCTCCAATGTGTCTGTGGTTGCATGAGTGCACCCACTAATGTCACAACAGATAGTCAAACTATCCCTTTCACCTATCTCTCAACTGGGTCTCCACTGGATCTGACATGCACGTAGTTAACAGTAGTAAATCTTCAGTTGAATGTGAGACCACTGCTTGTGAATTAATTAAATAATTAATTCATTGATCTCTCACTAATTTATGTTCAGTTACAACTAGCACAACTGATTTTTACTCACTTAACTGAGTTAAACAACTTTACAAATCACATAAATACACATCCAACTCTATTACAACTTCGAATCACTAAGTTACAACTAAGTCCACTTGCATGTCCCACCAACCAAACTTTGAACTCCAATTCCCCATAGCTAAGTGGTTTTCCACTTTAGTTAACTATTTTCAACTGCTTCATGAGAATAGATTAATTTTTATTGTCTAACTATTATTAAGGGATAATAATAGTCAACATGCATCTATAAATACACATGCGATCTATAAATAGAATTCACACATACATCTAAAAATAGAACATCATCTATAAACAGAATTTTCTCAACATCTATAAATAGAATTTTCTCATCCATTCTAAAAAATAGACTTACACCTCAAAATATTCTGAGGCTCAATCCTAGTGTAGGTGCTTAATTTTCACTAGGATCGTCATCTTGTTGAATCTCAACACTCAGAAGTCATGAGAATAGCATGATACATTTGTTCTATTGGGCTTAGAGGCATAACATGATCCAGATTTATGCAGGAACGCAACAAAATACACATAACCATAAAGACAAATATTCAGTGGAAATAACACTTCATTTCATTAATATCAAGGAACTGAAATTTGCTTACAGACATAATAGAAATAAAATATCTAGGGTGATGGTAGTTTACCTATGAGAAGAGATGTGGTGGCTACAGGCCTCTGAACTGAGTTACAATGAGGCTCAAGGGCCTATTTATTATTTAGAAATAATAGAAAACCCTAAACATCCAAAACCCTAACCCTGGGAGATGAAGTGCCAAAACTATGGGCCTCGTTTGGGTAAATTGGTGTTTCAACTTCCCGGGGATGTAACTTTGGCATACGATATCCGTTTGACACGCGCAATAGCTCGGCCGCTCTCGGTTTTCCCAAAAAATGTCGGTTGGGGCCTCAAAATGGCTTCTGAAGTTCAGGACCCAAAAAACTATAAAAAATAGTAAGTTGTGTCGAAACAAAAAAACTAAAAGAGACAATGGTGGGGACCCAAGTGGAATAGGTGGGTGGCCACCAATATAAACTTGGATCATTCCTCCCTTAGGAAGAAATGGTCCCCATTGTGTTGAGTTCCTCCATGAGATGAGGAAACTTCTGCTGAACTTGGTCCCTGGTGAACCACTTGCCTTGGTGCAGGAGTTGGCTATATTTGAAAACTCGATATAGTTGGATCTTCTATTGGCGAGTGTTCCTAATTTTCATGTCCATGATACAATCTTTGGTGGACTATTCCATTCATTCTAGGTTTAACTCTGTTGTTTTGAGTTGTTCTGCAATGTCATAGGTGTCCAGTAGAGGTGGGAAGTAGGGACGAAGGCGGTCCACATTGAATACCAGGCACAGACCAAGGAATGGTGGAATAATGAGCTCGAAGGCATTGTTCCCTACCACCTTGGTGGTGGTGTACGGCCCATATCGGAGCGGGCGAAGCTTGCGGTGGGGTCCACTGAGGCGCTCCTTCTACAAATGTAGCCACACTTTGTCGCCCACCTAGAAGTTGTGTGGTACCCGATGTTGATCATGTTATCGTTTGTACTTAGCACTAGCTCTGTCCAGTATCTCATGAACTTGTTGGAGGATGTGTTGAATGCACTCAATGAAGTTCGTTTTGTCAGCTTCAGACTGGACATGAGCCGAATCAACCTGAGTAGCCACAAATGGCATGACTACGTCAATAGGAAATAGTGGTTGGAATCCCAAGGCCACATAAAAGGGGCTGTGGCCGGTTGAGTTGTGGAGAGCCCGATTATAACTGTGTTGTACATAGGGGAGGCTCTCATCCCATGTGTGTGGATGCTTTGAATTTTATATGCACAGAATGTGTACAATCATCTTTTTGATGAGCTCTGTCTGGCCATCAGTTTGGGGATGGAAAGCTGTGGACTTGGTGAGCTTGGTGTCCAACATTGATCAGAGGCTCGACCAAAATGTGTTGAGGAACCTGCTGTCATGATACGATATGATAGGATAGAGTGTGGGATCCAAAAGTGCACCTAAACTCATTCAAATAAGAGTTTAACAGTGGCTTCTGTTGTGATGTTCTTCTTGCGGGCCGCCATAATGGCCATCTTTGAGAATCTGTCGACGACCATGAAAACACAGTCGTTTCCATGCTTATTAGAAGGAATGACTGACATTTAATACATTGATATGGATTCCCAAGGTTGGCTAGGGGTAGGTAGCAGAGTATAGAGGCCTTTCTTCTTAATGGCCGGTTTGGCAATGTGTAATATCCCAAAATCGGGACAGCTCAACAAGCTTGCACTAAAAACGCATTTTCAGAAATTTATGCCATAGAAAATGAAAATAGACACTTTTATCCCATATATACATCCATATAGCATCTAATTACAAGGGGATATCAGAAATAAATGAAACTAGGTGGGTTAAACATACCTCCCACACTAGTGTAGCTGAAAATGACCAAAAACCCCAAACACTGCAACTCAAAAATGTTGCATAAAAGGTACTGCACAATATTATGAGGGTTTTAACTCAGAAATGAAGGAAAAAATGAGATCTACTCATATATTGACTAAAAATTCTGAAGAACAGAGATCTAGTCTCCTTATACAAAATGCAAGAGAACCCGGCAAGGGTTTCTTGTCAAACACTCTGCATACAAAATGTGATATTCAGAAAATTACTGAATCACCACTGCAACACTGAAGAATAAGAGTGTATAATGCTAAAATATTTATTATCTGATTTATATCCCTCAAGGGCTTCCTCCCATGAAAGGATGAAGCTCTCAATCACAAGAAAACACTGCAACAGAGCCACCAAACCATGCACTGAATACTGCCTCCAAAATAACGCATTCCCTAGCTGGAAAAACACTGGGAATGTATGGGAAATGTGTGGTATGATACCAAATATCTGAAATCAGCTCTAGATCTCTCCAAACAGGTCCCTCAATTTAAGGAAACCTTCCTCCAATGAGAAACTAGCTCAGGAACTGGATTCCAATCCTTTGCACTACTGCACTCAGCAACACTGCACAAGCTCCGAAAAAACTACACTAATGAAGTTGGATGAAGCTTGGACTAAAAACCTGATGTGTAATTATGAATAAAAACTCTCCCAATGAGGCCCCTCAAAGGAAAGAGGTGGGATTCCCACTCGGGAACACTCGCTGCTAAACAACACTGCTACCCTGCTAAACAGCAAGAGGAAGAAAAAGTCTGAGCAGACATGAATAATAATATAAGACATGAATAATAGTGCTGCCATCCTCTTAATTATATAAAATATGAGTTTTATTTCCCTTGGTCCCACTCAATTAGGTCATCTCTATCCAAAGATACATCTCCCTCCAAAATTGTGTTATTCCTCCTTGGATTCCTCCTCCTCCACAACTGCGCTGTTGACTTAGTCAAAGCAGCTTGATTTTATCCCTGCTCACACATGGAGGTGTTTTATTAAGCTATAAAGTGTGTCTCCTTTCACACTTGGAGTGTTTTTATCCTCCTTAGGAGACTTATGGGTTTTTCTACCCATTTATTCACCGACTAGAGATGCTTCTAACTCTAATGTTCCATTTAGCTTTGAGGCTAAAATTTTGGAACATTACAGTCCTCCCCTCCAAAATATTTTCTTTTCCTAAAGAAAATGTATAAGGAGAGAAAAATTCCTCCCCTCCTCCTCATTTGGCCTCCCATCAATAGCCTCCATCACTGAATCAAGAGAATCTGCAAATAAATTGTAGTCCAATGTTTCCTCCCAAGTGTGCAAAACCAAATGGTATACATCAATCAAAGGTAGAAAGCGTGAATAGAAACTTGCTTGTTGTCTCATGGCCCCCACAAAGTAGGGATGATGATCACCATGGTGAATGAGTGCTTCCCTCACCCATGCTATCATCCAAATGAAGTGAGTCACCCTCCAACATGGTAACTCATGAAAAATCTCCTCCACCTTGTGCTCCGGAAATGTAGGTGGGATGAATAAATGAACATGATAGGCAAGAGGGCCTATCCCACGCTATACTCCTCTCCACTGATGATAAGTGTAGAGGGTATTCTGATCTTGGGCTGCAACATGATTTCCTTCCAATGGAAAGAAGAATATTGAGTCTCCAAAGACCCTTCCTCCAAATTCATGAGTCATGTCAACCCAAACCATTCCATACAAGATGAATGGCACATCATCACCACATGGCATCCAAATCAGAAATTGGCTGAAGGTTATGTGCAAGTTTGGATGATACATATGGTCTCTCTGGTGGATGCAGCACAGTCCTTTCAACTGCTGATTCAAAGCATCAAGTGGCAAGTTGTTCTTCAAAGAATGTGCAGCTATGCATGTTAGCTCATCTACTATAAAGTAGTAAGCTGCCATATATACCAGCTGTGTACAATCAAAGAAATACAACACTTGCCCAAATTCATGTAGAGATGGGTTATCATCATTACAATATTTGGCCCTAAAGTGACCATGAAACCCATAAATAATCTTGCTCTTATGCGGAGCAATTCACTGTTTACATATGGTGAGAAAGTACAAATACTCAATAGAGTAATCAACAGGCACATAAATGTATTTCTTACCATGCATCATGTGTGAGCTAAAGGTGATGTCCATGAGTGAGTCTTCCCATGAGAATCCCTTAATAAAAATATGCAAGAGGAGAGTGTGCATACTCCCTTTGGAACACTCCATCAATAGAAACATGCTCTCAAGTGACAGCGCTGTGGGCCTTAGTAACAAGGCTCTTGTCACTCCATGAATTCTCCCTTTGACATTACTCATGCCAAAGCCATCCACCATCATGCTGGTAAGTGAGAATATCTTCTCCCGACATGGAAGTCTCTCATGATCCACCAATGTTGAAGGGTAGCCTCCTTGCACCATGAATGTGCCTTCCTTCTCTTTAGAAATCTCATGAAAAGTATGGGAAGAATTTTTTCCATACTCTCCCAAGTGCAACCACAGCAACAACAACTTTTTTTGTTGCCTCATCTCTCCCTCATACAAGCCATGAAGTAAGATCATGATGGTCAACTTGTATGTTGCCCCATCAAACAGTTCAGCCATGAAGTGCCTCCTGAAATGTACAACATATAAAGTGGGGAGAATTATGTGTTTGGTCTCAACCTAGTCTCCTAAATTGAGTTCATTTAATTGTCAACCAGGGTTGGTAAACTGCTGAAGTGAAGTGCACTGTATGTGCCTAGGTGTTTGTCTCTTAATGCGTTGTGTTTAGTGTTTTATGATGTTTTTCGTCTTTTGTGATGATTTATGATGTTTTTGGTCTTTTGATGGTTTTTTATGTTCACAAGGAAAATGAATAGAAAGCTAGTGGAAAGAAGCTACTGGTTAAAAACAGAGTGAAGCCTAATTGGTTGATGACAAATGACAAATGAAAATGCAAATACTGAAACAAAATCAAACCTAAACTATGACAAAGCAAAATACAAAGCTTGATAATGACTTTAAGGAAATGAATCAAAACATAAACTTAACTTGACCAATTCTTTCATCAAAGGTATTTTGGGAGAGCTTGAGAAGTGGTTAGCTAAGTATACAAATTCTCCTAACTAAACAATTAAACAATCAGCTTATAATGAGACAACATTTTATCCATGATTAAAGATTTGTGAAAACATATTTGGAGGAAAACATTGGTACCATCATAAGATCTCTACTCTAAGACTAGTTCCTAACTCTATTCTGCAACTTAGTTTAACATTACTAAACCTTACTCAAGAGTTATAGATTTCTTTTTAAAGTAGTCTTTTGAGAAAAAGGCTTTGTTTATGAAGTGGTAAAGAAGTTGCAAAAGTACTTCAGGCCTTGAAATGATATTGTCTTCTATTCATATGGTTATGAATCAATTATAGATTTGGAACAAGAAGAGGTTTTGTAAATAATGAAGGCCGTATTGTTAAGTTTAACAACTAATGTAATCTAATATGCAGTGGATGACAACTAATTGTGGAGTGAAAATGCAATGAGTTAAGCTAAAACTGAACTTAAGATGTCACTAGTCTAAAACAGTGCTGAACTAACAAACCATTATCAAACTTAAAACAAAATAACAGAGCATGAATTGAATGCAATTTGACTCCGGAGTACCCTAACTAAGTTATCATGCATTAATCTATGGGATTCTACAGCCTGTTTTGTCCATCATGATTAGTATTTTGGAAGAGTTTCTTAGAACAATCCTGGCTGTACAATTTAGTGCAAATGCAAACATAAAGACTGAAAGCAATTTAAAAACTAAGACATCACAGCTATCTCCTACCCATCATTATGGTATTTTGGAAGGGCGTTTTAAGAGTAAGATTAGCTATGCTACTTAGTGCAAACAAACAACTGAAACGTTCAGTATCACAGTCATGCCTTAGACATCATAAGGATTTTTTGGAAGAGTTTGCTTAGTATAAGTTCAACCGTGATAGTGAACAAAAGAGATTGCAATTAAATCCTACAACACTATAGCCATTTCCCATTCATTATCATGATCTTTTGGAAGAGTTTCTTCTTTTGGAAGAGTTCTTAGAACAAGTATAACTATAGTGGCTAATGAAATTAACTACGAACTCAAACTTCAAAAATGTAAAAACAACTAAGATACTTATCTAAATTATGAAAGTAAAGCCGTGCAGGAGGCAGGGGCCCTCTACCACCAGACGGAATCTAACTCCAAATCAACTCAACGTGTTCAAAGCAATGTTGTCCTCTTCATTAAAGTAGAAATAACTTGAAACAGAGTATTCTTCGTTTTCAGAAATATAGCATGAAATCTAAGCAAAATCTAGCCTATCTCTCGGTTTCCCAAGTGTTTTTATAACAATTTTACATAACAGAACTTGCAACAATACAGGGATCCTTGTATTTCCTTATCAAAATCACATTAGGACTCTGAAGATGGTAATGTAAAGAGAAAAATGACATCTGGACTAAGACAGTCCTATTAGAAGTTTGCTTCCTTAAATGAGTTCCCACGTACCAAAACCACATCCATAATTCGGTTCTTCCTTCATGGTCAGCAACGAATGATGTGGACATGAAGTGGAATATACCCATATGTGTTTTTTATTGAGAGGACACCTGGAACATGCCTTAACGTGAAGACAGCTGCAGAATTGCCGGTTAGCTACGGAATGTCTGCATTCTGCAGCTAGTTCCGGTCAAAATGCATTACAATGACAAAAATCACAAAACTTAGCAAGTTAGCCATGTTAATCATTCTAAAAGTAATTTTAACTAATTTCATTGATCAATTGGGTCTGGGATAACAATGGAAAAAGGAAAATGAGGTGAATTAAGGTGAAAGAAAGCACAATCTTGTGGCTCAACATCATGCTCCCAATGGGCACCTCCAATCTCAAGCCCACTCTCCAAACAAAGCTCCCCATGAACATATACATATCAACGATATATGGAAGCAAAGTACAATGAGAACAAGTTTCCAAATGACAACCAGAGAGTGAATCATGGTCCCTCTCATGGAAATCCGCTCGTAGTGCATCCTCGTCCGCATCAAGATAAGAAATAACAAGTGCTTTTCCGCCCACTTGTTTGTCAGCTACATCATCTCACAGATGAAAACATGAAGTTACAATATAGTGTCAATGGTGCACACCAAGAATCATGTGGCTTCCCCCACAAACCATCAAAAAGATAGCCAGAATCAATGCTACAAGTAGCTACAAGTACATCATCATACAATATACAAGAAGAGATAATTCTTCTTGTTACATCATACTGCTCAAACAAGGAAAAGAAGTACAATACAAAATTTTAAATTATACCTCCTCCATCATGTACTTGAGGTCTTGAGTTGAAATGGCTCAACTGGAAATTCTCCCTTACTCCCAATGAGTAGGAAGGTGGTTGTGACATCCTCTCTATGACCATCCGGGCTATGCATCTTTCCATATGCTGAAATATGTCATGTTGAATGCCCTCCCAAGTGAACTCCTCCATCAACTGGAAATATGCATCAAGGTGCATAGAAGAGAAGTCCTCATGTGCTGCATGTAGCAGCTTCTCCTTAAGACTAGAAGATCTATTCAAGAAGATCTTGCCATAGGAATAGATGACCAGATCATCCACCATGTATGTATCATCTCCATCTGGGTCATCAAGAATGATGCATGCACCAAGATCCTTAGAGTACTCTACCAAGTGCTGAGATCTCCAATAAGGATCGATCCTCCTAAGAGACATTGTTGGTGATCTAGCATTTGAAGCTCTCCTCATGCAGCTGCCTGCTACTTTGACATCCCCCATGCCAAAGTCTTCTTCCAAACTCTTCACCTCTCCAAAATCCAAGAGTGTTGAACCCAAAGACAAGATATCTCTCATCAACTGTAGATCTGGTGACCTCCCCAGTGGAATGCCTCCATGAAGTGAGACATCAATGTCAGAAGTAGATTGTACATATGATCGGGAAATCTTGCCCCTGCTCTTACTGCGCAAATCAGTTTGCCTCCTCCTTGCATTGGCTCTCTAAAATAGAGAAGGGTGTATGCCTCTCATCAAGTAATGTTTTTCTTCCTCCCTACCTCCTCCTTCCAGATGCAATGCTGCACAATATGATGCTCAATGATTGTGCTTGGACCTCCATGTATGAGATCCTGGGGAACTTCTTGTAAGGATACAAGAATCCCTCCTGTGGGAGCATGTGCTCCTCCTTCCTCTGCATGAGGTACTGGATGTGATCTAGATGTGATAGCGTTGTTGCCCTCATCTTCCTCAATGTGTGTGGGAAACATCTCAACAGTTGGATCCTCTTGTGAAAAAGAGATCCCTATGCCCTCTTGTTCAAGAATATGAACTGGAGGCCTTGCTTCCGGCAATATGTAATGCAAGATTTCAGCGCCTCCCATGGTTTTCTGAAATCGGGTTTCCTCCATCACATGCAAGGGTTTTGTTTTCTCAAGTTCTCCTTGATCATGTGCCTTGGGAAGTTTTTCACCAAACCTCCCCATCAATGTCTTTATGAATATTTCATAAGATGAAGTGTTTGCATTCTTTAAAGAACAAGATTCAAAAATCCACCATGCATGAGCCTTACCTCTGAAATGTAGCGCTGCTACTATGATGGCTTCACCCTCAGAAATTTGGTGCAGCTGTAAATAAGAATCTAGCTCATTTACCCAGGCTCCAACTGAACATGTAGGTGATCCGGAAAAATCAGATAGAAGAAATATACCTGCATCCTGTTTCTTGCTCTTCTCCACCTGGATCTTCCAAAACTTTAGGAAGTCAGTATGATCTCTAAACCTCTCAGTTTGAGATTCATACTCCTGTAACAAATCACTAAGAGTTATCCTCTTAGGCATTCTTCCTCCTCCTATCCATCTCAAGATAGATCTGGACACTTGACTACGCTGTGCATCATGGTCTGTAGCTACATTCTCACACTCACCATGTGCAAATCTAGATTCAGCTCTAGATTCAACCTCTTTTGGAGATCTCATCTCCAATCTCATTTTCTTCAGCTCTCCTTGAAAGCTCTGCATATATTTTGGAAGAAGCTTTGTAAGCTTGTCCCTCTTTCTTCCTTCACATACTAAAGCTTTCTGGCTTCTTTCCATCTCTCCTTCCTCTGATATCTGGATCTCACAGGCTGAGCCAGAGGTCATGCTTTGATACCACTATAATATCCCAAAATCAGGAAAGCTCAGTAAGCTTTCACTAAAAACTCATTTTTACAAATTTATGCCATAGAAAATGAAAATAAACACTTGGATCCTATATATACATCCATCTAGCATCTAATTCCAAGAGGAGATCAGAAATAAATGAAACTAGGTGGGTTAAACAGACCTCATACACTAGTGTAGCTGAAAATGACCAAAAACCACAAATACTGCAACTCAGAAATGCTGCATAAAAGGGATTGCACAGTATTATGAGAGTTTTAACTCAAAAATTAAGGAAACAATTAGATCTACTCATATATTTATTAAAAATTCTGAAGAACAAAGATATAGTCTCCTTATACAAAATGAAAGAGAACCCGGCAAGGGTTTCTTATCAAACACTCTGCATACAAAATGTGATATTCAGAAAATTACTGAATAACCATTAAAACACTAAAGAATAAGAGTTTAGAAGGCTTAAATATGTCTGATCTGATGTATATCCCTCAAGGGCTTCCTCCCATTAAAGGATGAACCTCTCAATCACAAGAAAACACTGCAACAGAGCCACCAAACCATGCACTGAGTACTGCCTCCAAAATAATGTATTCCCTAGCTGGAAAAACACTGGGAATGTATGGGAAATATGTGGTACGATACAAAATATCTGAAATCAGCTCTAGATATCTCCAAATAGGTCCCTAAATTGAAGGAAACCTTCCTCCAATGAGAAACTAGCTGAGGAACTGGGATTCCAATCCCTTCCACTACTGCACCTAGCAACACTGCACAATCTACGAAAAAACTGCGCAGATGAAGTTGGATGAAGCTTGGCCTAAAAAAATTATGTGGAATGATGAATACAAACTCTCCCAATGAGGCTCCTTAAAGGAAATAGGTGGTATTCCCGCTTGGGAACACCCGGTGCTAAACAACACTGCTACCCTGCTAAAAAGCAAGAGGAAGCAAAAGTCTGAGCAGACATAAAAAATAATCTAAGACATGAAGAATAATGTTTCCATCCTATTCCTTATATTAAATATGAGTTCTCTTGCCCTTGGCCCCACTCAATTAGGTCATCTCTATCCAAATATACATCTCCCTCCAAAACTGCATTATTCCTCCTTGGATTCCTCCTCCTCCACAACTGCGTTGTTGAATTAGTCAAAGCAGCTTGATTTTATCCATGTTCACACATGGAGGTGTTTTATTAAGCTAGAAAGAGTGTCTCCTTTCACACTTGGAGTTTTTTTATCCTCCTTAGGAGACTTATGGGCTTTTCTACCCATGTCTTCATCGATTAGAGCTACTTCTAACTCTAATGTTCCATTTAGCTTTGAGGCTAAAATTTTGAAACATTACACAATGGCGCAAGAAGTGCAGCATCTGATGTACTTCCTAACATCCTGTCAAAGGTTCGGCCAATAGAAATACTTCTGTAGTACTGCCACTATTTTCTTGACCCCAAAATTCCCAGCAACTCGATTGTAGTGTGCTTCCCAAATCTTCTTCGCAGGCTCGCTTGAAGGAACACAAAGGTGTCCTAGGTGACATAACAATGCATCTTGGAGGTGAAAATTTTGAACTTGCGTACCCTCCAAGAGTGCCATGTATGTGTGGTCAAATTCTAGATCGCTCTTGTAGAGAAGCGTCCAATCAGAAGTCTCGTGCCCTCAAGAGTTGAGAATGGTGGTTAGTGCCACGATCAGTGGTCGACTAAGGCAGTCTACAACATTATTGGTGCTACCCTTCTTGTACTTTATGTTAAAACGAAATTGTTGCAGATATGTGGACCAATTTTGATGGCGATCATTCTAAAACTTGCCTTGTGTCTGTATGAACTGCAGGGGTTGGTGGTCTGTGTGGATGATTGTTTCCTTCCCCAAAATGTAATGCTTCCATTTTTGACAAGCCTCCAAAATGGAATAAATTTCTTTGTCATAAGTGGGATACTTGCAAACTATGTCAGCCAATGTCTCACTGCGATATGCCACTGGATGCCCCTCTTGAGTAAGAACTACCCCAATAGCATAATCAGAAGCATCTGTCTTGATCTCAAATGGTTGTTGCAATTCTGGTAATGTGAGCACGGGGGAAGAACAGAGGCGATGTTTCAATTATATGAACGCCTTTTGTTGATATTCCGACAAAAATAATTTTTCTCTTGCTCCTCCCTTGGTGACTTGACTCAAGGACCAAGTGATATGAGAGAATCCCAACACAAACCTGCGGTAGAAATTAGCAAGACCCAGAAAGTTGCGAAGCTCTGTTATAGAGGTTGGGGCTGGAAAATCTCGAATGACTTGGATATTGGTTCGATCCACACACACCCCCCTTTCATCAATAATATATCCCAGATATTGAACCTCGGTCATGCCAAAAGTGCACTTCTCCAAATTGGAACACAACTTGTGTTGCCGTAGTGTTTGGAGGACTTGTTGGATGTGGTGGACATGATCTTCCCAAGTCTAGCTAAAGATCAGAATGTCATCCAATTACACTACTACAAATGAGTTGGTGAATGCCCTCAAGATGTCATCCATCAACCTCATGAAGGTTGCGGGAGCATTTGTCAACCCTAAATGCATGACCAACCATTTGAAAAGGCCCTCCTTAGCTTTAAAGGTAGTATTCCACACATTGAAGGGTTCAATGGGTACCTGGCGATACCTAGACTTCAAGTCGATCTTGCTGAAATATTTCACCCCTTTGAGTTGGTCTAGAAGGTCCTCAATCTGTGGGATCAGGTACCTATTCTGAACAATGATCTTGTTCAACGCTCGATAGTCAATATAAAGTCTCCAAGTCCCATCCTTCTTCTGTACTAACACGATCGAGGTCCCACAGGGTGATGAGCTTAGCCGGATGTGACCTTTCTGTAGTAGCTCCTAAATTTTCCTCTTGATTTCATCATTCTCCAAAATAGAGTGCCAATATATTAGTCCGTTTTGCAGCGGCACACCTAGGGTCAGATCAATGGGGTGCTTGACCTGACAGTGCAGAGGAACCCCTGCGAGTGAGGTGAAAATGTCCCTGTACTCCTCCACAACCTTGTCCATTTGTTGTCATCGTGCAAAGGAGCCATGTTTGGAGGTCATGGCCACAGTCTCCTTCTTGCCCTGGGGGCGTATCATCAGGAAAACAAATTTCCTGGTTTTTGAAATGAGCTTACTTCATTTTTTTGTAGTAACCAAAGAGATAGTGGTAGGCGGTGGTACCTCTAGTATCCTATATAACTTATTTCCCAACGTAACAATAACAGCGCGAGGTTGTGACTCATACACAACATGTCTCTTCCACAAGTATGGTTGGCCTAATAATACATTAGAAACATCAATAGGAGGAATTGCACATAATACCTCATCCGTGAAGGGCTTGATGCTATAGGGAAGGCGGCACTGTTGGCTGACACGGAGATCCCGTCCTTGGTGAAGCCACCCGATGGTGTATGGTTGTGGGTGCACTGTGGTCTGCAAGCCCAACCGCTTCATGACATCTACTGAAATGAGGTTCTTTTGGCTCCCATTGTCGACAATGAACTGTAGTGGGGAACCCTTTACCCACATATGGGAGTGGAAGAGACGTTCCACCTCCTCTGGATTCTCTGGTTCCTCCTTCTAGATCTTCGCAGTGGCAATAGTGGCATTGGGCTCTGCATCAATAATCATTTTCCCTTTGTCATTCCCCTTTTCAGGTTCTAATTCAGAGTCATAGCATGCATCTGATTCAGAAGCCCTCATCTTGGCCACGAGAGACTGCTTAGCCCAACACTCACTTGTGTTGTGAGTGGAGATCTTATCGAACTCACACCACTTTCCTGTTTCCTTCTTTGGCTTCACGGTGATGTTCTTTACTTGTGGATTTGGCAGGTTATCTTGGGCCGCCATGCCTTGGATTTGTCCTTTGTTCTGTGGTTTAGGGGCACCTTTCACTTGCTTTTGATTCGCAAATCCAAAGTCTCGCTTCTTCTTCTTGAATTTTTGCTCAATCTTGGAAGCATATCAGTATGTCATACCAAGCGAGGAGATGTCAAGGAACTCCATTTACTCCTGTATGTGTTGTCCCTTGAGAAACAATTCTTGGCTGTGTACAAGAATCCGTGCTCAAGACATTAAAGATTATGTCACAAAAATGTATATATGCGTCTCTATTTCTTAACCCTTTAAATGTTAGTAATATATTTCCCAAATATCAAATCTTTAGTAGCCATGCAATGCCATATTCCCTTTATACTGAAGTGAACGGATGAAAGATAGAGAAAGAAAAGAATCTTAACTTGTCATGCTGCTTTTCACAGAAAATGTCAAACTAAAATCCAGAAGAAGTGTAAACATATAAGTTAAAGAAGAGGAGCGCCTATTAAGGATATTTAACTCTTAGACATATAAATATCAAGAGACCTGCAGCTCTAGTCACTCTACTTTATTCACAGATATGCGAATGAAATGGAAACCAAGAAAACATCTTCAACATAGATGGAATATTGGAAACTTGCAAAACTTCTTTATTCATTTGATATTGCTTAGTACAAAATTAGCCTTCAAAAGGTTCAAAACTCGGAACCTTCTTCCTTCCTTAAGATGTCTTTAAATACAAGCTGAACCAAAATGGTTTCAGTTATAAAACTGATTCTAACTGACTGTAACTACTTAACTACTTTCTGTCACGGAGGTATATGCCTCAGAAACATTTCATTACATTGCATCATTTGACTTGAAAATAAAATAAAAGATGAAAAATCCTAATCTAAAGGAACTGATGTTCCTGGAACAGCAACTGACTCAATGATTTCTTGCGGCTGTACGGTCACTTGTGGCTGCTTGGCGGGAAATCCTTTTTCTGTATCAATAGTAAATTTCTTACATTCCTTCCAGAGCTTGTCTTGAGTTATTGGAGCATTCTTATAACGATGATATTCTACTGTGAAGGCAACAATATGACTGTGAGTGAAGTTACTTGTAAACAACGTTTTCACCATCCACAGCAGAAGGAAATGTCTTTGTAAGAAATTGAAGACTGTTTCTCCCTTTAGTATCTGCGTCTTCTCATGTCGGCCATCTGCTCTGATTTTTGCAAACACCAACTGATCTTCATAAAGCTTCCAGGACATAAATTCACCTCCTTCCCTCCAGCATGATGGCAAGACAGTTCTTATCAATTTATCAAATGAAATGTCAAATTTCTTAATCACCTCTTTGATTACCTGTAGCCGCTTCTCTGATGCTTTCAGAAGATCATTTTTAATGATCATCTTGCTTATTTCCTCAGCATAAAAATACCTGTCTTGTATCCCCATGTCTTGCAACTCTTCATCTGTTTTGGAATTAATAAAATTCATGAATCTTTTGGCCCAATTTGATCTCTTGATTGCAGCTGGCTTGTCTGATGACAATTCCTTTTCGTGATCAACAACAATGCCTTTCTCCCTGGCAATTACTTGTATGGAATTCCATTTTGCTTGTATTTCAGAAATGATCTCATTCCAGATGAGATCCTTTCTTCAAAAACAAACCAGTCTCCATATCTACAATTAGGTCCTAATTGCAGGAACTCTTGAGCCTTTGGCAAGAAACAGGGAGGCCGAGTTCCATTGAGAATTCTATAAGCGGTGGTCATAAAATTTTCCACAAATTCAAATAAACCAGCTTCATTTTCTTCTCTTCTGACCAAATCAGTCCAAAGTAGAACTGACTGCTTATTCTTGTTGCTATCCATTATGTTCAAACCAATACCCATGAATTCTTCCACATTCTGGTATAAAAACAGGTAAACTATTAATGAGGGAAATCTAAAATAACTTGTTAGTGGGAAAGAAAGCAACTGAGAATTCACCACTTCTTGCCAAAAGGACGGAATATCTAACACCACTCCTGGTTTCATCATGAGAGTAAACATCCCCAGAGCTGCTTTGTCAACTTCGCAATCATCTTCTCTCCCCAGAATCTCCATAATACAGCTGAGAATTGACCTGTATTGAACATTAAATGCATCCAAACCAAACTTTCCCGAGCCAAACTGGGTCTTCTCCGGACTCGATACCAAAAATGACATGCAGCGGTTAAATTCATCAATTGAGAGCTCCTCGAAGTATTGAACCAGCGAATCTTCTGAGAATTGCAAAGGAGAATCATTCTCCGGGAAGCATAATGCTTGACGCATTAATTGAGCTGAAACCTGCAAAACACTTTCTCCCTGGGAGTTCATGACATAACATTTGCCGGGATACATGGACGAAACCAACCAGGAAATGAATTCTGGAAAAACATGGGTTTTAGGAATACATGCGGACAGCACTCCAGAACTCTGCATAGCGGAAAACACAGGCAACTGGTCGGTGTTCAAGGTCACTTGGTAATGCATGAGAGGATGATTTACAGATGAGGAAGTATCACGGACGTCTTTCTCACTATCTAGGAGAGGGTTCAGAGTGGACAGACCAGACAAGGATGCTCATTTGGCCATAGCTGACAAGAATTTCGAAAACAGCTTGGTGCGAAGGTGGCGGGACGGGGTTTTAAAACTGGACAACAATCACAAATGAACCACGACGGAACGGAAAACCCGATTTATAAACAACGGAGACCGCAATCAATGCAAGGGTGACGTGGGACGACACGCATGGTGGATGACAACTGTTTGCCAACTGTTTGACACCTCAATGGCTGACGTAATGCGGGGGGTCTGTGAGTACGGCGGAGACCTCCAACCCATACCCCCCGCAATCAACCAGAGCCGTTGATCAACAATTTTCGTAGATCTGACCAGTCAACTGCGGGGGGTCGGGTTTTGATAACCGAGGGGCAAGTTGACCCCCCGCAGTTGCTTATCCAAAAGCTTCTGCGCGTGATCGCGACTTCCGCTCCGGAAGTTGCTCGAACTTTATGATTAATAAAAATATAACAATCTATAGTCAGCCGCTCCACAAATCAAAATGAAAATGGAAATACAATGTATTCTTTCTTCGCATTTTTCCTATACTAAAGTATAAAACCTTATACTATAGCATATTTCGGATCCTTAGGAATATTTTTTCAAAAACATTTTCTTTTTTCAAAATTTCAAAACTTGACATAAAAAAGGATATGCAGATATAATGATCCACAACGGGTGATACTTTAGCACCAAATTTTTCTCCGAATCTTTGATACCCAACTTTATGCGCAGGGTATGGAACATATTCATCAGCTCATGCACATCTTGATCCCTTTGTTGCCGTAGCGTGGTCCATTGTATGTAATTGTCCTCATAGCTCCCCATGGGATAGTATTTTTCCTTGATGGCATCTCGGAAAGAATTCCAAGTAGGTACGGATGAGAATAGAGAGGGTTTTGTTTCATACTTTTTCTCACATTAGGTTTCCCACTAGTCCTTGACATGGGGTGTAGCTTTGAGGAGTGCAAAAATAATCTTCTCCTAGTCGAAAAAGTCATGGACTGAGAAATATCCTTCTAATAGATTCAACCATATATCTATGACATGTGCATCTATTTGGCCCTCAAATATGGGAATGTCAAAGTTTACTTGTACCTTAAAGGGAGTCGTGCCTCCAGAGTGGCTGTCGAATTCAAATGCATCGCCAGTGGGCAGTTGTTGAAGGATCTGGGCAAAGTTATCCATCATCACATTCCTTTGTTTTTAAGGGGAATCCTCGAGCAATATTTTGATAGGATCTCCTACTCCCTCATCTTTATTTTCATCCCCCATGGGTGGTCGTCGGGGTTTGCGAGGCTAATCTTGCAAAGGTTCAATCAGATCGAGCCCCAAATCCTTATACCCTAACCTCGTTGGGGGCATGCAAAGAAGGATCGAGAAAAATTAGACCGCTCTGATACCACTGATCTATATTTATGCAAGAATGCAACAAAATACACATGTAACCATAAATGCAAATATGCAGTGGAAATAACACTTCATTTCATTAATATCAAAGAATTGAAATTTGCTTACAGACAGAATAGAAATAAACTAGCTAGGGCACTGGTAGCTTATCTCTGAGAATAGATGTGGAGGCTACAGGCCTCTAAACTAAGTTACAATGAGGCTTGAGGGCCTATTTATTATTTAGAAACAATGGAAAACCCTAAACATCCAAAACCATAACCCTAGGAGATGAAGCGCCAAAACTATGGGCCCCGTTTGGGTAAATTGGTGTTTCAACTTCCTGGGGACGTAACTTTGGCATACGATCTTTGTTTGATGCTCGGTCACTCTCAGTTTTCCCAAATAACATCATTTAGGGCTTCAAAATGACTATCGAAGTTTAGGACCCGAAAAAATGTCAAAAATAGTAAGTTGTGACGAAACTAAAAAACTAAAAGAGACAATGGTGGGGCCCCAAGTGGAATAGGTGGGTGGCCACCAAGATCCACCTGGATCATAACATCACCAAAACTCTCGAGCTGGTCAAGATTGGGAACAATCCATGGATTGTGACTAGAAGAAATCATATTGACAGAGGCGACATTCAGAGGTTGAAGCGTAAAAAACTCCCATAAGGGATGAGTCTTTGAAAATACTTGACCCAATGTTTTCATAAGAAGTAGCGGTCTTCCCAACATACGAAATGTTACCTGCTGAAGAATCGGAGGGGAGGAAAACTGATTGATCAACAGTCACTATCTTCCCTCAATGAGGGAAACGGGGAACATGAAAGAGGGTGGAGACCATGCAAACGATAACGTTTGTCCAACTATGTCTAAGAAGGAGATTATAGTTCAAGTTGGCATCTACCACTTCGACTTCCATGGTTAGCGTTTTCCCCTCCAACAAGATGGGAAATGCCTTGAGAATATCGTACATCTCAGAAACTCTACCATCAAAAGCTTCTAAGGTATTTGGGGATTGACTCAATGGGGGAGAGTCGATGTCTTTCCATCATGCAACAGACATGATGCAGGTCGAAGTGCCTTCATCAACAACAATCCGATGAATATTATTTACCATAATGGTAACTTGAATTAGAAAATCTACCTGAGATGGGAGGTGAGGAATGAAATTCTCAAGATCGAAATTAATCAGACTAGAATCTACAGGATCAATCCCTCCAATAGCGGAGAGTACTGCCTTCCTTTGTGATGGACACGACTGAAGGACCTCCAAAGCCGACATCATCGAAGGTGCTTGAGCCAAATCTTCTACAATATTGTAGTGTTGTGTTTCTCTCGCATTCAGATTTTAAGACGATTTCCAAAGAACACCTTTTAGGGGTGGTCGAATGATGGAGTCACTACTCGATCTCTCAATATAGAGAGGACCAGAGGTAGGAGGCATGGAAGAGGAAGGGTGATATGTAACTTCCAATTCTACTGGAGCCTTAGATGGATTGGGGTATGTTACACTGAAAATTGTCACACTGACATTCTGCCATGTGTATGAGCTCATTATTACTCATACTTCTCCCTTTTGCAAGTCTAACATATCAGTTCCTCATGTCAAGCCTTGAAAATCAGAAAAAGTTCCTAAAAGTCTCTTAAACTTGGTATCGCACTTTCTAGCTATCTTGCCTGCGGTATCGCACCCAATGTTCAGCTTTCCTGTGTTCCTGAACACACTTTATCTTTGTTAAAGGCGCGGACCCCTGTAAGATTAAAAAGGCGCAAGTAAATTCCAAAAAGCTTAATAAAAGTGAATTCTGGAAGCTTCTAGAATGGATTTTGCGGTGGCAGAACCGCTCTTGTGAGGTGCATGAATCCCTTACCTTATGGAGCTAACCCCTTGATGTAAGGAACTATCCCTTTGAAGGAGGATTATATCGCTTTATCCTTGGAACAACAAACCTCCTCCTTTCTACTATAAAAAGAGGCATTGGGTAGCCTCAAAGGGATTTCAAGATTTTAGAATATTTGAATTTAAGTGCTATTGAGATTTAGACTTGGTTAACTAAGACTTTTGTGAGGAGAGATTACATACCTCTATTTGTCTTTGTTGGAGGAGTGTAGAACTTGTCAAGGTAAAAGAGATTCCTGCTTCGGACCCTGGAAAGTCCTGTGCAACATCAAGGCTCAGGTTGTAAGGATTTTCTCTTTTTGAAGTTAATACAAATATACTCATTTTTCTCAATAATCTTTCAATTGATGGTTTATTTCATAGACTCCTTGATCACTATAATAAGCATGGTTTATGATAATTTCTATACAGGTGCTATGTAATCTTTTGCTTGTTTGTAATTGTAGGTTTACAAAGGAAACTCCTTCAAGCACGTGAGGGACAACGACTGTTGAAAATGCAACAAGATGATGGAGCTTAGTGAAATGAAGTCGCCTTCACTAAGTGGGCCCGCAGGCTATTTTTGGCGCAAAGTCTATTTTTAGACTATGTCTATTTTTAGACATATGGAAATTGGTCTAGGAGTTGCAGTATGCTATTATTGGATGATTGGTCGAGTTGGTAAAAATAGATGGACCTCTATTTTTAGACATATAGGTCGAAGTCTATTTTTAGACTGCCTGTCTAAAAATAGGTCAGTCAAATATTATTAGCCCTTAATAATATTTGGACTCTAAACTTCATTTTATTCTCTTACAACACTTCAGTTGGAGCTACGGATGTGGCCCATGCATCTGACAGAAGGAATTATGCTATTCCTTGGGGTTTGGTGAGCTCATGCATGGTTGACTTCAGTTAGGACTTCAGTGGCAGAAGTTTGGTGGAGTTGATGAGACAGTTGGTGGAGTTGTGTTCGGTTTAACTTAGTTGAACTAGTTGTGATTATTTTAACTAGCTAATCAACTAGTAATGAGTGGAGTGAATTAAATATTATTTAATTCACTAATTATTAACTCATTATTCAACTCAAGAACACATCAGTTCACTATAGTGCATGGACAGTTCAGTGGAGACCAGTGAAAGAGGTAGATGAAAGGGTTGAGAGAGCTATCAGTTGTGACATTAGTTGTGCATGAGATTTGCACCACACTTGGAGGAAATTTCCCATGAGGATTGCGCTGTCAAGCGAAGGAGATTCGAACCTTGGATCTCTCATTAGACCAGCCTTGATTGCGCAATAGAGGCAGGCAATTAGTGGATGAGTTTTGAACCTGTGACTTGTTCAAAACTGAGCTAGTTTGTGTGTAACTTTATGAGATAGTACTGAGTACTTGTGAGGAGTATTGTGCTAGGTACTGTTACATTTTCTCTCCATATAATATACAAAATAGTTTAGGGTTTTTCAGCTATAAGATTTCCCCATTACATATTGTGTTTATGTGCGCATGCGACTGTTTCCATTTCCGCAAATTGATGATTTATTGTAGAAGAGATTATGTGTTGCATATGAATTCGAATTAGTATGTGATCAGGATAATCTCGGTGGATAAATCTTCATTATTCAGCAAATTTCTACATGGTATCGGAGCGAATCAATCATCAGGATCTATTGCAGTGATTATAATATTAGTTCGGTAGACAGAGTCTGTAACGGGCCAGGTAGCCTCTGGATCCATCCTTTCTCTGAAAGGTGATATATCCAGTAAATGCCCTTACAGTCGATATCTGTGCTAGAAATAATTTGTTCTCATAGATCCAGAAGCAGTTGAGTTTTTGAGTTTGGAATTCGAATTTTGCAGCAGTTTGTTTTCTTGGTGCCGGAGTTGAAAATGTCTTTCAACGGTTTGCGACTCGAATATGCTCTTGAAGGCAGTTCGAATTATGCTGCATGGAAGGATCGCATGGAGGCAGTATTAGAAGATAATGGACCGAAGGAGTTCGTAGATACGGATGTCCAAAAGCCCATTGATCCTGCTGAAGTCGAGGCTTGGCAAAAGAAGATGGCGAAATGTCGAAGGATTCTGTTGGAGGGCGTAAAGGATCACATTGTATCCAGCCTGCATGGAAAAGCTTCTCCATATTTGATGTGGAAAGCGTTGACAGATCTATTCCAGAGTAAGAGCGACCAAAGGAAGCTGGCACTCAAGGATAAGCTCAGAAACATTAAGATGGAGAAAGGCGACAGTATCGCCAAGTACCTCACGAAGTTCACTCAATGCAGAGATGAGTTGGGAAGTGTGGGGGTGACTGTCGAAGAAGAGGATATGGTGGACCTGGCTCTCCTTGGTCTTCCGAAGGCTTGGAATTCATATCAAGATAGTGTCAATGGTCGGGAGAGTTTTCGGGATGGGAGCGCCTTTGGGCGGATCTCATGCAGGAGGAGATAAAGAGGACTACCAGGGATGGATCTTCATCCAAGGTATCTGATGAAGAAAATTGCGCTTTGGCTGCCAAAGCAAAAAAGGGGAAGAGAAAGAAGGCTTCTCAGTCTGGTGCGAAAGGCAAGAAGCAAGACATGTCCAAGGTGAAGTGTTTTCACTGTCACCAGCACGGACACTATGCCACAAATTGTCCGCAGAAGAAGAAAAATAAGAAGGCTGCTGGATCTGCAGTGGGAGAGGCATTGGCTTCTCAATTCGAACTGGATTTTTCACTAATCGCATGCTTGGTTTCAAGTGTGATGGGATCAGTATGGTTCTTGGACAGTGGTGCGTCATTTCACATGACCGGAGATCGAGATCTGTTTTCAGATCTAGAGGAAAAAGATCTTGGAGTGCACATCGAGATGGGCGATGATGGTAGATATAGTGCGACCGGTATCGATACCATTTCCTTTGAGAGGGAGTCTGGTAAACCCTTCATATTGAAGGAAGTATTGCATGTTCCAGGATTGATGAAGAATCTGATCTCTGTGGCGATGTTGGAAGACAAGGGGTATGATGTGGTCTTTAGCGAAGGAAAAGCTTTCCTGCGCAGTAAGACAACTGGAGAGACCCGGAAGATAGGGGTTCGAGTCAAGAACCTTTATCAGTTGCAAGTAGATGGCTGCGCAACAATGGCATGCAAGGCGGGAGAAGTGGTGAGCCGGGATGATGGCGAGCTGTGGCACCGGAGATTGGGCCACCTTCACCATGGAGCCTTGAAGATACTACAGCAGATTTCTACTGGGCTTCCTAAGGGCACTCTTGCGCAGTCAGATCAGTGCAAGGGGTGTACCTTGGGAAAATTTGTGAAAGCCAACTTTCACGAGAAGGATAGTCGCGCCACGACGATCCTTGAGAGAGTTCACACAGACGTGTGTGGTCCTTTCTCAGTAGCTTCGACAGCAAAGCACAAGTACTATGTGATCTTTGTTGATGATTTCTCTCGGAAGTGTTGGATCTTCTTCATGCAGAAGAAGAGCGAGACATTTTCAAAGTTCTGTGAATTCAAGGCACTGGTTGAGAAGGAATCGAGGAAGCATGTGAAGGCTCTTAGGAGCGATAATGGTGGTGAATTCATCTCGGCTGAATTCAAAGACTTTTGCAGCACATAAGGGATTCGGAGAGAGCTCATCGCACCCCATAACCCACAGCAGAACGGGGTGGCTGAGCGGAAGAACAGAACGATCGTGGGTGCTGCACGGGTGATGTTGCATGATCAGGGCCTACCCCTTCACTTGTGGGCTGAGGCATGCAATACAATAGTGTATGTGCAGAACCGTTGTCCTCACAAGGTTCTTGGCATGAGTACATCGGAGGAGGCGTTTTCTGGCAAGAGGCCTGATATTTCTCATTTGAGAAATTTTGGCTCACCTGTCTACATGCATGTGACGAAGGATGCCAGAAAGAATCTGGATCCGACCGTAGAGGTTGGAATATTTGTGGGGTACACTGATACATGTCACAAATATCGAGTGTATTTGCCAGACAATCGCAAGACTGTTGTGCGATGGGATATCAAGTTTGAGGAGGAGAAAGCCATGCAATGTTCGCTTGAGAGGGAGCCACACTTGCATGCAGATGAGGAGCTGTTAGTTCCTAAGGAGGAGCTTCCGGATGTGGATCAGCCACAAGAGGAAGTTCAGGAGGTGGAAGAAACCACCCATGCAATGCCAACCATCAGAGGGCGCATGCGCACTACAGAAGCTGAGCGACTGGCTCGGGATGCAGAGAAGGTTGTAGGACCACCTACAACACAGCGCAGACAGAGACAGTCACCGGATCGGTACACTGGATACATGGCTCTTATGAGTCAATGTGTCATGACGGAGCCATCCTCTTTTGAGGAAGCTGTGGAGGAACCCGCATGGGTAGATGCCATGATCGAAGAATATGATTCGATCGTCAGAAACAGTGCATGGGAGATTGTCCCAAGACTAGAGGGGAAATCAGTGGTGGGTTCGCGATGGATCTACAAAGTGAAGCAGGCGGCTGACGGGAGTGTGGAGAAGTACAAGGTGAGATTTTTCGCCCGTGGCTTCTCACAGATTGAGGGGATCGATTATGAGGAGACCTTTGCACCTGTCGCAAGGTACTCTTCCATACGGACGATCCTAGCTCTCTCAGTGTAGATGAGATGGAACATCCATCAGATGGATGTGAAGACTGCGTTCCTCAACGGAGTCATTGAGGAGGAGGTTTACATAGAGCATCCTGAATGTTTTGAGATATTCAGTAGTGAGTCGCATGTGTGCCGACTCAAGAGAGCACTGTATGGGCTGAAGCAAGCACCTCGTGCTTGGTACACACAGATAGACAGTTATTTCACCGGGCTTGGATTTTCCAAGAGTGAGGCGGATCCTAACCTGTACCAGATTGTGGTGGAGGGGAAGCTGCTGATCATTGTACTGTATGTAGATGATCTGATTTTGATGGGTGATGAGTTGTTGATACTTTCATGCAAGGAGGACCTTGCTAGAGAGTTCAAGATGAAGGACTTGGGCCTCCTTCATTATTTCCTGGGATTGGAGATTTGGCAGCGCAGTGGAGGACTGTTTGTTTCTCAGGGAAAGTATGCCCGAGAGATTCTGGAGAGGTTCAACATGCATGGCTGCAAGCCTGTTGACACTCCTCTTCCTGGTGGTTGGAGGAAGGAGGATGCTACTTCAGCGAAGGTAGTGGATGCCACTGTCTATCGACAGTTGGAGGGTCACTTATGTATCTGGTCAATACACGACCCGATATATGCTATGCTGTTATCCAGATTTCGCAAGCTATGGTTAAGCCTACCAAGATCTTTTGGAAGGCAGGAAAGCATGTATTGCGTTATCTTAGTGGCACATCGGGATATGGTCTATGGTACAGATAGGAGGATGGAGCGAAGCTTTCCGGCTTCACTGATGCAGATTGGGCAGGGAGCCCAACGGACCGTAAGAGCACATCTGGAGGGATTTTCAGCATTGGGTCGACAGCAGTTTCCTGGTACAGCAGGAAGCAGAGATCCGTGGCACTCAGTTCAGCAGAGGTCGAGTACATGGCAGCTAGCTTGGCTGCATGCGAGGCTATTTGGATGAGGAAGATCCTCGTTGGATTGTTCGGGTTGCATTTGGAGCCTACAATGATTTATTGTGATAACCAGAGTTGCATTAAACTCTCGGCTAATCCAGTATTTCATGATATATCCAAACACATCGACATCAGGTACCATCATATCAGAGATTGTGTGCAGCGGAGAATCATGTTACTTTCATACATTCCCACGGAGGATCAGGATGCTGATATCTTGACGAAGGCACTCACTAGGAGCAATTTCGAATACCACAGAGGCAGGATAGGGGTTGCAGATAATCCATATCTTGTTGAGAGGGAGTGTTGAAAATGCAACAAGATGATGGAGCTTAGTGAAATGAAGTCGCCTTCACTAAGTGGGCCCGCATGCTATTTTTGGCGCAAAGTCTATTTTTAGACTATGTCTATTTTTAGACATATGGAGCATGGTCTAGGAGTTGTAGTATGCTATTCTTGGATGATTGGTTGAGTTGGTAAAAATAGATGGACCTCTATTTTTAGACATACAGGTCGAAGTCTATTTTTAGACTGCCTGTCTAAAAATAGGTCAGTCAAATATTATTAGCCCTTAATAATATTTGGACTCTAAACTTCAGCTTATTCTCTTACAGCACTTCAGTTGGAGCTACGGATGTGGCTCATGCATCTGACAGAAGGAATTACGCTATTCCTTGGGGTTTGGTGAGCTCATGCATGGTTGACTTCAGTTACGACTTCAGTGGCAGAGTTTGGTGGAGTTGATGAGACAGTTGGTGGAGTTGTGTTCGGTTTAACTTAGTTGAACTAGTTGTGATTAGTTTAACTAGCTAATCAACTAGTAATGAGTGGAGTGAATTAAATATTATTTAATTCACTAATTATTAACTCATGCGCATGCGACTGTTTCCATTTCCGCAAATTGATGATTGATTGTAGAAGAGATTATGTGTTGCATATGAATTCGAATTAGTATGTGATCAGGATAATATCGGTGGATAAATCTTCATTATTCAGCAAATTTCTACAATGACAACTTCAAACAAGCACTGGACAAACGGTAAGTCTTTTACACCTATATAGAGATTTTCGTAGATCATATATGCTTAGAGAAAGATTAGTTTATTTGGCTGTTTGTTGCTAGATACTTTAGTACTAGGGAGATCGGTCTTGTCCGCAAGACGGATTGTCCACACAACAAATTGGTGACTTCGCTGGGGAAAGAAACTTGTTGTTTTTGGTTCTCATTTATTTTGATTTGAGGAAACGTTTTTCTTAGTTTTTGATTGATAGACATCTGCCTGGGTAGCTTAGGTTTTCTCTGTTTTTGAAAATTTTGAGATCTTTTAAGTTTTTCTTTAATTTTTCCTGGGACCGCACTTTGCCTTCTCTGCACAGTGCGGGCAGTTTCGCATTTTTTCTTTAGTAAACAGTACGGTACCGCACCTGTTCCTTCTGCAAACCTGCGGACCCTGTTAAAATTTTGAAAAACCTTTAGATTTATTTCTTTAGTTTATCTTTATTTTGATTTAGATTTTTTGGTTTCTGCCCAGATTGATGATTGTTTCTGTCAAAAGTTTTCTGCGAATGAATCTTAGCAGTATTGGGTGTTTTGAGTCTCTTTTTTGAGAAATTCTTAATTTGATTTCCTTTGGTCATTACTTGGAGGGTTGTCTTAGTATTTTCACAATTTTGCATCTTTTTGCTTTTGTTTTTGCAAAAAAAATTCCCCCTCATTCACCGGGGGGGGGGGGTGCTAAATTGTGTATGAGTGTTAATCGCCTTTGAGTGTTTTTTGATCTTTGGAACTCTCACCCGATTTTATTGGCTTGCACTTGATTTTGTTTGAGAATTCTCTTGCATAGATCAAATTTTCATAATTAGAATTCTCATTTTCAGAATATGAATGAAAAATGTGCATAGATTACATTTGCATACTTTTCATGTGAATTGTGCATAGATTACAATTGCATAGTTTACATTCTGAAAAATCAATTGTAGATTTAGATCAATTTTCTTTGATTTGAATTTAGATGTTTTTATGCTTGTTTAAAAACACAAAAATAAAAAAAAATTGTTTTGGGATTGATTTGCATTAGTTTTTCTTGATGAAATTAGTGCAATAGAGAATTTGTTATATTTTCTCTTAGTGATCAATTTTTTCATTGTTGGAAGTGAATGGAAACTCTCTCCTTACTTTAGTTAGGATTCATCGAATTGAAAAGATTACATTATCATATTCGATTGAATTCAGTTTTGGTTTGGGTCATAACACCATTGGTTTCATATCCATTTACCCTTTTGAGTAATAACAACCTTAATAACACAACGCTTAATAAAATTCATCTAGTAATTTTTACATTTTTAGGGCTCTTTCCACCAATCTAGATCAGGATTAGTGCTTTGGAATAGGTTGTAGTTAACTTTCCAAAGCAACAAAAAACAAACACTAGATAAATCTTGCGGTAGGAAATAAATCCAATTGTAACTTGTATAATCTGGGAAGCTTCTCTTAAAGAAGTCAATCACGAGGTCATGTCCGAACCTTTGAAACAATCAATTTTGTTTCATTGGGGAAGATAGAAGAATTTGTGCGCATTACAAACGGTAAACCTCGGATTAACCATTGTCGAGGAGCCTGGGGTAACTTGTTGGTAAACCTCAGATTGACCATGTCGAGGAGCCTTCAAGGGGATTGAGCTTTGATACTCTGCCCTTGCGCGTGGGATCGGATCGTAGACTGTTCCCCCAGTTGTATTTGTTACTGTTGGTAACCTTAGTGTCCATAGACTTAAGATTATTTCCTAAGGTGACGGTGAAGGAAAGATCTCACTGTACCTGGAGCAGACGTCGACTAGACTCACTTGGACTCTCTGGGTGGTTCTCTTCACTCGAGATGGTTTTGTGAAGAAACTTGTGCCAGTCTGTTTCATTAAGCAGGTTGTTGGGGTAACTGTTCCAACCGCCCTTTCTGTATTAAATTCTATGATGTTGGATTTCATCACCAACTAGTGTTTTTAGTGCGGGAAGCTACTGTTTCTGTGTGGTTTGACTCCTAGATTTGATAGCGCGTGTTAATTTTTTTGCTTTTAATTTTAGAGACCATAGGTGTGAATTGTGAATTTTAATTGTTAGGTGTGAATTTTGAATTGTTAATTTTAGTTTTAAATTGTTAATAAAATTCACTGAAGTTATATATAATGGCAACTGTTCCGGAATTTACCAACCAAGGAACCCCTCTTAACGAGAATCCTAGTACTTTTCCTTCCTTTGGAAATGTTGGTCCTCCTTATATGGCTACATTGTCATTACCTGGATTTACAATAGGTTTACCGATATGGTTATTTTCAACTTCGTTGGCCCCGAATACTCAATTGTTCCACCTCAACCGGATGCTTCACTTCAACAGAGTTCACCATCTCAACATCACCAACCTTCTGTTGACCCTTTACCTTCTTCGCCTAATATTTCTTCCTCCATTTCTTCCTCTTCGGTTGGTAAAAGCCTTGACGCTAGTAACCAGGTGACGAAGAAGAAGAAAGGGAAGAAGAAGAAGAAGAAGAAGCAAGATAAGAAAGAAGTCAACCAACCAACCATGGCTGTAAGTGTTAGTTGTGTTGAGGAAACCTCCAACATGCATCGTAAACCCAAATACCCTTGCAGGCTTTGTAAGGGTGACCACTTCCTTATCAATTGTCCTGGTATTCCAAAGGTCTTGGAAGTATGGTTAGAAAAATCTCATCAACTTTCTGTTGATCCATCAACCAGTGATAGTCAGGTTCCTGGGAAAAAGGGTCAAGTTAGGTTTCCTTGTAAGTTATGCAAAGGGAGTCATCAAACTCACATTTGCCCTCACATGGATGAAGCCTCAAGATTATTGGAAAACCTTACTGTTCCATAGCAAGAATTTCCAACTGGTTACCGTCAACTTTCTCCCAACCTACCGTCAACTGATGGAGTGATTGATCTAATTTCAAGAACAGTCGATCCCACTCTTCCATTGGAGAGTGAAACTCATATCACTTAGGTTGATGATCCATTAGTTGATCAAGTGGTCGATTCGATTTCACATTCGATCGATCCCATTCTCCCTGTAGAGAGTGAACCCCATACTGCTCAGGTTCTTCTTGTTACATCATATTCTTCTACGCCGGGGGGCATTTCACCTGTTTCTACAGAACCCCCTCCAAGTATTGAGGTATTTTCCTTTGATTGGAATAGACTGACAGAACCTCGTCTTCGTTCCTCCATCCCTTTCCAAATCATTGTGCAGTTGGGTGGTAGGGACATACACCGCACACAGGTAGATGAAGGTGCTTCTGTTAGTATTTTATCCTCAACTGTTTGGAAAGCTTTGGGTTCCCCTCAGCTTGTGCCTATAACGCAGAATCTGAAAGCTTTTAACAGAACCATTAGTGAAACTTTAGGGATCCTTCCTAATTTTATTATTACTTTGGAAGGTAAAACTGTCTGTATTGATTTTATGGTAGTTCGAGGTCCCTTGGATTTCAATTTACTCCTTGGGCGAGACTATGTCTATGCAATGAAAGCTGTCGTATCGACACTCTTTCGCGTGATGTCTTTCCCTCACAATGGCAATATTGTGACTGTAGACCAACTTTCATTCCCTAGTCTTGTTTCGACTACCAATAATCCGACAGCCCTAAATGTTCCTAATTCTAAAGTGGTATCTACCTCGCCACGGGTTAATTATGTGGCAACTAGTCCCATGTTTTCAATTACCGATGTAAGCGAGCCTCTCACTGTTTGCTCGTCTTCCTTTGACTTAGATCCGGTAATTGACATGGAAAACTCTATGGGATTATTTGAACGCGATGTTCTTATCCCTTTTGAGTCCCTTGACATGTGTTCCTTCCAGAGAACTATTCTTCCTTCTGATGAAGACCTCTTGGAAGCCATGATCAAGGTGTGTCCATTGACATGTGTTTCTT
The DNA here is from genome assembly GCA_034641835.2 of Pinus albicaulis. Classification (NCBI taxonomy): domain Eukaryota; kingdom Viridiplantae; phylum Streptophyta; class Pinopsida; order Pinales; family Pinaceae; genus Pinus; species Pinus albicaulis. The sequence goes on from CM076576.1 coordinate 39,527,564, forward strand.
CCAGTTGGAAGCCATGATCATGTAGCGAGGATAGTTCCTTTTATTGTGTCAACCTCGTTAAAAATGAATCAGTGAGTGTGAGGATAGTTCCTTTTACTATGTCAACCTCATTAAAAAATGAATCAGTTGTTCAGAGGATAGTTCCTGTTACTGAGTCAACCTCGTTAAAAAATGAATAAGGTATGAGGACAATTCTTTTTCTGTGTCAACCTCATTAAAAAATGAATCAGTGCAGATGAGGAAAGTTATTTTCCTGTGTCAACCTCATTAAAAAATGAAACAATAGGTATATTGTAGAGAGTAGATTAATAGATTAGAAATAAGTAGTTTCAGAGGATAGTTCCTGTTATTGAGTCAACCTCGTTAAAAAATGAATCAGGTATGAGGACAGTTTTTTTCCGAGTCAACCTCGAAAAAATGAATCGTGTATGAGGAATGTTTTCTTGTGTCAACCTCATTAAAAAATGAATCCAGAGGGTTATGTAGGTAGATTAGAAATAAGTAGTTTCAGAGGATGGTTCGTTATTGTGTCAACCTCGTTAAAAAATGAATCAATTGATTTGAGGACAGTTCTGTTCCTGTTACTGAGTCAACCTCGTTAAAAAATGAATCAAGTATGAGGATAGTTATTTTCCTGTGTCAACCTCATTAAAAAAATGAATCAGTAGGTTATATAGGTAGATTGTAGAAAGTAGATTTGAGGACAGTTCTTTTACTGTGTCAACCTCGTTTAAAAAATGAAACATGTAGGTTAGGAAAGTTCCTGTTACTGTGTCAACCTCATTAAAAAATGAAACACGTTGCTATGAGCATAGTTCTTTTCCAGTGTCAAGCTCATTAAAAAATGAAACAAATCCTCCCCTAATTGAGTTGAGTCTTTGAATAGATCTCGTAAATGTTAAGTCATATATTTAGGTTAGTTATTTCAGTTTTTGCATAATTTTCTTACAATTTTAGGTCGGGTATTTCATATGATCTCGTAAATAAACCTTCATTCCATCCAGCTATTAATTACCAGCAGTGTACTTAGTTGAATGAAATGAAGCTTGGGGGCATGCGCTCTAGCAGTTACGCTTAGGGGGCATCAAGCATAGTTTTCTCTCTGTTTCAAGCTTGTGTAAAAATGAAACCACTCTGAAGCATAGTTTTTCTCTGTTTCAAGATTTTGTAAAAATGAAACCTATCTTGAGTCAATTTCGGTTATTTTCAAGACTCATTAAACTCATGAAAATCCCGAGATTATTTTGCTATCTTTCATTCTCGTAAAACACATGAAAATGCCGAGTTCTTTCTGTCTTTTCCTGCTCGTAAATTAAATTGAAAGTCGGCCACAGGAGTACATTTTTATCCCTTTTTCGAACTCGTTAAAACTTACAAAAAAGTGAAAACCATGAGTACATTTTTATCCCTTTTTCGAACTCGTTAAAACTTACGAAAAAGTGAAAACCATGAGTACATTTTTATCCCTTTTTCGAACTCGTTAAAACTTACTGAAAAAGCGAAAACTTGAAGTCCTCTTTTAGGCCATTTTCAGACTCTTTAAACATGAAAAGATTGCCGAGTACTTGGAGTGTAAAAACTCTGGTAAACTTGATAAACATATATTATTAATGATGAAAGATGAGATGATTACAATGAGGGATCGCCTAGGCTTTAAATATAGCCTCAAGGTGTCCCATGGCGAAGAGGCATGATCTTTGATCATGCCCTTTCAGTTAATAACCTAAGATAACTAAATCTAATTAATAAATAATAAAATATACATAACATTGCCCCCCTCTTAAGATGCTTTGTCCTCAAAGCATACGTAATGATGGGTGTTGCTGGCGAAACGCTTCAGACTCCCAAGATGCTTCTTCAATGGGCAAGTCCTTCCACTTGATTAAATATTCGGCAATAACACGAGAGCGCAACTTCTTATCACGAGTAGATAGGATCCCCTCGGGCTCTAGAACGAGCTTGCCTTCATCATCCAAAATGGGAAGTGTTGTTTGGGGAAACTGATGGTTGCCCAATGCCTTTTTTAAGCAGGACACATGGAAGACATTGTGAACACGACTGGTATCGGGAAGGTTCAACCCATAAGCGACTTGACTGATCTTTTTAATAATTTTATACGGACCATAAAACTTTGGAGCTAATTTATTTTTTCCTTTTTGTTTAAGGGACAACTGCTTGTATGGTTGAAGCTTGACAAACACCCAGTCTCCAACTTCAAATGATCTCTCAGTGCGATTACGGTCAGCTTGTTGCTTCATACGATTCTGTGCAACACTCAAATTCTCTTTTAGAATTTGGACGACCTGTTGGTGTTCTTCTAGTTGATTTTTTACTGCTGGCAAATTAGTTTGAACTGAAGCAAAATCTTTCCACTTCGGAGGCTCATATCCATATAGAGCCTGGAATGGAGTCATTTTTGTCGACGTATGGTAAGTAGAATTATACCACCATTCAGCAAGATGCAACCATTGGACCCACTTGTTTTGTTTCTCCGTAGCATAACACCATAGGTAGGCTTCCAAACATTTATTAACAACCTCTGTTTTCCCATCTGTCTGAGGGTGATAAGCTGAGCTCATATTGAGGTAGGTTCCAACATGGTTGAACAATTCCTTCCAAAAGTTTCCTTTAAATTTGGCATCCCTGTCACTAACAATAACCTTCGGAAAGCCGTGTAGTTTATAAATATGTTTGCAGAATATCTCTACAATTTTCTTTGCAGAGACTGTTTTTTTAATAGCGATGAAGTGAGCATACTTAGTGAGTCTATCTACTACAACGAAGATCTTATCCTTTCCATCTGATACAGGTAATCCTTCAATAAAATCCATCGATATTTCTTCCCACTTCTGAGCCGGAATATTTAAGGGATGAAGTAAGCCAGGTGTCATAATGTTTTCAGCTTTATTTCTTTGACACTTGTCACATTCTGCAACATATTTTTGAATATCGTGACTCATACCCTTCCAGAAAAATGACTGACGCGCATTGTAGTAGGTTTTGAAATATCCTACATGTCCCGATGACATGGAATCATGTGATTCCTTGAGTATTTTTGATATAAACTTGGATTTGGAATTTAGATAAATTCTCCCTTTGTACCATAAGATATCGTTCTTCCATTCAAATTTTGAATTCCCTGGGAGATTGTTGATTATAGCCAACATGTCCGGATCTTTGGCGTACTCACTTCTAATCTCATTAAGCCATTCAGGCACAACAATTGAAACTGCAAGTAATGTTGTTTCCTCATCTTTTATAGATAGGGCATCCGCTACTACATTGTCCTTTCCTTTCTTGTGTAATATCTCCATGTCAAAAGCGGCAATCTTCTCAATCCATTTTTGTTGTTCTTCAGAAAGTGTTTTTTGCTGAAGGAGATATTGAATACTGTTATGATCAGTTCGGATGGAAAATTTACTTCCTAACAGATATTGTCTCCATTTGGCCAATGCATGCATAATTGCGAGCATTTCCTTACTGTATGTGGACTTGAGACGCTCACGTTTATTCAGTTTTCTGCTTTCAAAAGCAATAGGGTGCCCTTCTTGCATTAATACTGCACCAATACCGAATCCCGAGGCATCACACTCAATGAAAAATGGTTTATAAAAGTCAGGAGTTGCCAATACTGGTGCATTAGCCATTACTTCCTTCAAATCTTCAAAACATTTCCCTGCTTCTTCATTCCATTTAAACAAATTTTTCTTTAAAAGATTTGTAAGAGGTGCAGTTCGATGCGCATAATTTTTAATAAATCTTCGATAATATCCCGTTAATCCTAAAAATCCTCTGAGCTTGGATATGTTCATTGGTTTATTCCATTCCTTTATAGCCTTAATCTTAGAAGGATCCACTTTTACTCCTTCATGGGATATTAGGTGTCCCAGATATTCAACTTCTTCTTTTCCAAAGGTGCATTTGGATTTTTTTGCATAAAATTGATGGTCTTCTAGTAACGTGAGAACCTTATCCAAGTGTTGCAAATGCTCCCTCCAAGTTTTACTATAAATCAAAATATCATCAAAAATACTAGTACAAATTTCCTGAGATATGGACGAAATAACTCGTTCATAGTGGCTTGGAACGTAGCTGGTGCATTTGTTAACCCAAAGGGCATTACTTTAAATTCATAATGACCTTCATGTGTTTGAAATGCAGTTTTTGGTATATCTTCCAATCTAATTCAGATCTGGTAATAACCTGACCTTAAATCTAATTTAGAGAAATATTTTGCGCCATGGAGTTCATCCAACATTTCATCGATAAAGGGAATTGGAAACTTATTTTTAATGGTTATCTTATTTAATCCTCTATAGTCAATGCATAGCCAAAACGATCCATCTTTTTTTCTTACCAATATAACTGGGGCAGCATACGGACTCTTACTTTTTGAAATGACCCCACATTTTAAAAGGTCTTGGATTATCTTCTCAATTTCCGTTTTATGGTGATGTGGGTAGCGATAAGGCTTGATGTTAACAGGGTCTGATCTTGCCTTGACTTCTATTGTATGTTCGATTTCCCTATGAGGAGGCATCTTCATTGGTAGATCTTGAAATACCTTCTCATGTTTCTGAACTAGAGCTTGTACCTCCTGTGATTCTTCGTGGTTGACTTTTGTAGATAACATCTCTAAATGATGACATTCGACTATATAGGTTGGCGCTCCCTTTCGGATCATCTTCATCATCTAGGATGATGATACGATTTGATTTTCTGGGGCTTGGAATCCAAATAACTTGTGCTTCCGCCCTTCCCACCTAAAGCTTATAAACTACTTCTGATGGTTGGCCGAATAAGTACCCAAGGTTTGTAACCACTGAATTCCTAAAACCACATCTACTCCTCCGAGTGGTACGACATAGAATGGAGATTCTAAATTAAAGTCTTTAATCTGCAATTTGACTTTATGGCATTTTCCTACCTGTTCAATCTTCTTACCATCGGCCACCATTACCTTCATATTAGGCATGGGAAAGGTAAAGAGGTTGAGTCTTTTGGCCATAGTTGAATCTAGAAAATTGTGCGTGCTGCCACTGTCTATGAGAACCATTACGTTGTTTTTCTTAATATGTCCCCTTAATTTTAGTGTCTGTGGTTGTGATATACCTATCATGGCTGATAATGACACTTGCGGGGTGCTGTCACCATCTACTTCTGGGGAGAATTCTAGGGTATCTTCTATCCCTTCTATGTCTAAATCATCATTATCAGAATCATTAGTTGCTTCACAGTTATACAGATTTTTTTCTTTCCCATTAGCACATCTGTGCTTAGGGTCCCATTTTTCGCCACAACGTTTGCATTTGACTTCCTTTATTCTTTGTATTTCCAGGTTAGATTTGTCTCCTTCGTGCAGGCGTGGTGGAACATATTTCATGTTATCTTCTTTTGCAGATTGAGGAAACCGTCGCCTTGAATATACTTTTTCTGGTTTCGATATTCTTTCAAATTTCTTTTCATCAGCTTTTGCTTTTTGCCTTGCTACTTCTACGGACGTAATTTCATGTAGTTCGAGCTCTTCTTGTATGTGGATTTTAAGTCCTGAGATGTAAGACTGGATTTGACGAGATTCCGACAATCTGGGTACTCGTGTTGCCAAGGTCTCCCATTCTCGCGTGTACTCATCCACATCTCCTTTTTGGCGTAATTTGATAAACGTTGAAAATAACTTTTCTTCTTTTTTGCCTTGAAACCTTTTAAAGAATGCATCCTTAAATTTCCTCCAACTGATAGCGAGCGTCGTCTTTTTCCACCACATATACCAATTATATGCTTCTCCTTCCATTTTCATGGAAGCATGCTTAATTTTTTCGTCATCACTAGTAATGTCATAAATCTCAAAATATTCTTCTGCCTTATTAAGCCATGCAACGCTATTTTTTTCATTACCATCAAATTTGGGTAGGTCGATCTTGGCTTTGCGCTTATATGCTAATGGTGGAACAAGAAGGGGATATTGATTAGCGAATGCATTCCAGAGCTGCTTATTTTGAAAATCTGCATTACTATCTTCTTGATGATGTGGAGAATCAGTCTTTTCTTGATGCTCTTCCGAGTTCCCTGAATCTGCGGAATTGTTTTGTTGATTTGGTTCCCTGCTAGGAGATGTTGGGGATTGTGTCTGACTCAACTTATCTATTTTATCATTTAGCTTGTTGAAGAGTTCTGTCATATTGTTCATTGCTTCGTTCTGCTTGTTCATTGCTTCTGTGGTCTCGTGATGATTTAGCCACATTTGTCTTTCTATGCGATTTGTCGTATCATGAACCTTCTTGATGTCGTTGGAATGTCCTGCAACTGTACCTTCCAGATCGACTAATCGCCTTCCAAATTCTTCAGAGTTATTATTAATTTGTTTCTCAAGATCTCCCAATTTCTTCTGGAATTCCGCCATCGACATTGACGAAGACATCGAGCGTGTATGAGGTGGGGAATATCTTTCTGCCAGTTTCTCTCCTCTTTTTTTCTTTTAAAATTAATTAATTAATTATTATTTTTTTAAAATTAATTAATTAATTAATATTTAATTATTAATTAATATAATTAATAATAATAAATTTTTTTTTTAAATTATATAATTACATATATATAATTATTAATTGAAAATTATATAATATAAATAAATTATATAATTATAAATATATATATATATATAATTATCAATTTTGAAAACTATATAATATATAAATAAGTATAGAATTACAATATATTTATATAATTACCAATTGAAACTATATGATATATGATTTATATAATTTCAAAAAAACCTATATTTTTTTATATCATATGATATGAGTGCAGGCAGTGAACGCGGCGAGGACACAGTGAATGAGACGGCGGCTGGAAAAACTCGTTGACTGGTTCAAATCGAATTTTTTAAACAAAATGAATTCGCAGAGGGTACGATGGCACCAACGCAAGAAAATTCTTCTGCGGAAGGTGGTCGGGGGCAGTGTTGGAGGTCGACGAAAGAATACAATGATTCACAACGAAATGACGCACTGCTTCTTATAATTTTTAACAAATCGATTTGTTTTTAATATATCGATGCTATTTAAAACGATACCCTGTTCCGAATTAAAACGATACGCTATTTTAACTGGCACCCGCTCACGATTTGCACGTAATTTTTAATTGCTCCCGCAGTCAAAACGCCACCGCTGTCTTTCCTCTGTCGTGGCCGCTGACTATCCGTCCACAACTCTGTGTTTTTTTTTGAATTTAAAACTGGCCGGTGGGTGTGTGGGAATGGGAGGCCGTATGGCAGTGTAGGGTTATTATTTAATACCTGTTACCAACGAGAAGGTCTGGGCAGAGAGGGTAGGATGAGGCCGAAGGCTGTGAGGTGGGGGTAATTGGGTTGTAAATTTTTTTTTATTTATGTGTTTTATTTTTTTGTACGTGGGGGAGTTGGGAAGTGTAAGGGAATGGGAAAGCAGAGAGTTGTGAGGGAATGCAAGGTGGGAGTGAGAGGTTAACGCAGGGAATGAAGGCAGCGGGGTGGGGAATGAAGTGTACAATTCTGTACTTGGTTTCTTAAAAAAATTTCTGAAATTTCCGTCGAAATTCTTTAAGCTGATGATCACACAGATCCAGAAGAGCGATGGCTCTGATACCAATGGAGTGTAAAAACTCTGGTAAACTTGATAAACATATATTATTAATGATGAATACTTGACTATTCGAACTCGTTAAAGTAAATGAACAGTCGTCCCTTCAGTATAAGTTTACCCCTTTTCCGGACTGAAATGGAATATTTACGAAAAAGGTATACGTTGACTAATTACGGTCAATAGAGTTCTCTCCCACATTATTTTATCCTTTTTCAGGCTCAAGAGACTAAATTTACGAAAAATTACACCCATGGAGTTTTCTTAAGTTTTTTCTTCTGACTCCCTAAAATTGAAAAACATCGAGTTTCTCCTATACTGGACTCGTTAAAATTTAACAGTAAAGGACCTGTTTAATTTTCAACAGGAACGAACCACTCCTTCTTAGGGTTCGAATCTTAAACTAAGTTGGACTCGTCCGAAGGATGAGCTTATAAACAAGCAAATGTTATCCTCCTCAAGCTTGTCAAAAATAAAGAGGTAATTGCCAGAAATGGTGGGGGAAAAGAGAGGAAAATGAACATATTTGCTGTATTTTGATTTTTCGAAAATTCAGTCGACCACTCTTGAACACGACACTTTCATTCACCTGGGTTGGGAAATCCTTTGTCTTAACAGTTAATCAAACGTCATTTGAAAGTCTTCATCCGGTTTCTGGGTATTAGCTTTGGGTTAATTGTTACCAAACCATCTGCAGTGTCGTTGTGTGTTCAAGAGGACAGTTCAAATAAACCATTCATCTGCAAAATATCTGTCATCCATTTTGACCATCCCTGAGTCAGTCCTTGCCGATATATTTTCAAAACTTGATCTATGATTTCGTGTTGTGGGCTTCCCTACGACGGATCACTTTCTATCGATGACAGCTCATTATCTAGGAAGTTGATCTAGAAATCGTCAGTACCTTGAAATCTGCATGCCTTAATGGCAGGTTTCTCGCTTTCGACGACATGTTGCATCATTGACCTTCGATCGAATGATTCCATGACATGTTCGACTTCAGCTCATTCATTCGCATTTCATGGATTGTACTGGGTACTTTGAGAGCCATTGAAATTACTGGTGGTTACTCTCACACTTGTTCACAGTTTACATCATTGACTGGTAATCAAGTGGTTTCTACCATGTTTGACTTCGACACATTCATTCGCATGGATAGAATCGTACTAGTTCGAGATATGGAAATCAAGACCCTGGATCTAGTTTCTACCATCCAGGCTGCGAGGAATTTTATTATCATTTATACAGTGGATTATTTATAAACAGATGGATGCGTCCATGCTGTGTTCACACATGTCTATAACTGTGATGTACTCAAAATCATTCCTGTATCAGAACAGTTGAATCAGTTTTTAGTTATTTTAATCTAAGTATGGGAATGCCTACCTCAGTGATGATATGTATACATGTATATTTTGCATTGAATGTTTTTACAGGTGCTGACTGGGGTGTCCACAGGATGATCTTTGAAATGATAAAGTACTGCACTCTTCATATATGACAGACTTCAGCATCATCTATTCCAGACTTTGCACTTTAGGGGGCAATCTGTTACACTGAAAATTGTCACACTGACATTCTGCCATGTGTATGAGCTCATTATTACTCATACTTCTCCCTTTTTCAATTCTAACATATCAGTTCCTCATGTCAAGCCTGAAAATCAGAAAAAGTTCCTAAAAGTATCTTAAACTTGGTATCGCACTTTCTGGCTATCTTGTCTGCGGTACCGCACCCAATGTTCAGCTTTCCTGCGTTCCTGAACACACTTTATCTTTGTTAAAGGTGCGGACCCCTGTAAGATTAAAAAGGTGCAAGTAAATTCCAAAAAGCTCAATAAAAGTGAATTCTGGAAGCTTCTAGAATGGATTTTGCGGTGGCAGAACCGCTCTTGTGAGGTGCATGAATCCCTTACCTTATGGAGCTAACCCCTTGATGTAAGGAACTATCCCTTTGAAGGAGGATTCTATCCCTTTATCCTTTGAACAAAAAACCTCCTCCTTTCTACTATAAAAAGAGGCATTGGGTAGCCTCAAAGGGAGTTCAAGCTTTTAGAATATTTGAAGTTAAGTGCTATTGAGATTTAGACTTGGTTAACTAAGACTTTTGTGAGGAGAGATTACATACCTCTATTTGTCTTGGTTGGAGGAGTGCAGAACTTGTCAAAGTAAAAGAGATTCCTGCTTCGGACCCTGGAAAGTCCTCTGCAACATCAAGGCTCAGGTTGTAAGGATTTTCTCTTTTTGAAGTTAATACAAATATACTCATTTTTCTCAATAATATTTCAATTGATGGTTTATTTCATAGACTCCATGATCACTATGATAAGCATGGTTTATGATGATATCTATACATGTGCTATGTAATATTTTGCTTGTTTGTAATTGCAGGTTTACAAAGGAAACTCCTTCAAGTGCGCGAGGGACAACGACGACTTCAAACAAGCACTGGACAAACGGTAAGTCTTTTACACCTATATAGAGATTTTCGTAGATCATATATGCTTAGAGAAATATTATTTTATTTGAATGTTTGTTGCTAGATACTTTAGTACTAGGGAGGATCGGCCTTTGTTTCGCAAGACGATGATTGTCCACACAACAATGGTATTCTCTTTTCATTCTCATACTAATGGTAACAAATTGCATTCCGACCTATGAAAACTCGAGAGCTTCTAGATTGATTGAGCTTTATCTACCATTTGTGTTGCTGAGAAGGGAAGGGTTATTTCAAAACAGCAGGCGTCTCAGGTGCGCCCTTCAGAAGACGAGCAACTTCAGTACGCCAAGGAAAATCCTTGGTGTAATGATCATCATCACATATCAGACAAGGATATTTGGGCTTACGTGTTGAAGAATCACCAACAGATGACTTCTTTCAATCTTGTATATGGTTTTCAGATTTAGACATGCCTTTACCTTTTTGTTACCCTTCGAGGATCCATCGGTTGCGGTAGATTGAACAACATTTACCACTGAAATTTTACCAGGATTCTTCTGGTTATTGGAAGGAGTAGGGGGAACATCGGCAAAAATGGATTTAGACTTCAAAGAAGTTTTAGGTGCACTACTATCAGTATGATCCATTGTCCCAATAACAGCGTCCACCAAAGGCGTAATAGAATACTAAGATGATGCGAGATCTGTCGAAATTTGCGGTGCATCAGGTAATAACTCATATAGAGTCCTAGACTGGGAATAGACCAAATCGAGGTATTGAGCTCTGGAAATGAACTCCTCTTCTATGACACACCCACCCATTGCAAGATATTTTTCAATCTTGGGAACAAATGATTTCGTAAACCATTCAGTCAATAGTTGATCAGGGATCTCAAATTTGATGAGGCAACGATGACGTCGCCATTCATGAATGTGATCTAAGATGTGCGTAGAAGTTGACTACTTCAGCGAAGTGAGAATATGGGTGACGATTTCATAATGGGTAGGTAGCTAGAAGTGAGTGAGGAAGGCCATAGCCAAGGAATTGAAATGGAAGAAAATTCCTCGAGGGAGTTCAATGTACCATTTGGCCACAGTAATAGTCAAAGTACGATGGAAAAGACAAAGACGAATAGAATCATCGACCCAAGAATTAAAGGAACACCACAAGTGGTATGTCATAACATGGGTTTGGGGGCCTTCCCTGGATTTGTCTTTGAACATGGGAAAATCTCCTGGAATATTAGTTGGAATTTACGACCAATGCAGCTGATGTTGGATGGGGTCAGTTGTAAGCTTTGACACATCTGGAAATTACAATGTAGCCAGGAATGGCAAGGGCAGCTGATGAGGCAAGAAAGTTCAAGGGTTCCAACCTGATTGATACAAATTCTACCTCAAATGGGGCAGATTTTTTCCTGGGTATGCATGCTGCCCCCATGGCTAGTAAGGACCTTGCTGCAGATATTGTTGGTAGGTACATTGCTGGGGTTGTCGATATGACCCCTATGAAAACTGAGGTTGTGGACCTTGCTGGACATAGGATCCAAGATAAGGTCCCTGCTTAAAATGAGGCCCATTTTTTGGTCCTTGTTGAACGTAGGGTCCAGCCTGCGGTCCCTTCTGAACATAAGGTCCAACTTGAGGTCCCTGTTGAACATAGGTTCCAGCCTGTGGTCCTTGTTGAACATAGGTTCCAGCCTGATATCCTTATTGAGCCTACTGGTACTAAGGAATATGTTGATATGAAGCCCGAGGCTGAGGCCCAAAATTGGATTTCTAGTGCTGGCCATGAGGAAAAGGTTGGTATTTAGAACCATACTGATGAGGGGAAAGGACCAAATTGACCCGGAAGGAGATTCAGACCAACTTGGGTGTAAGAAACAAACTGAGGATTAGTCGCAACAACACTTACTGAAGGTTGGGGCTATTGGATTTATTGTTGAGATATGTTCAGTTGAGGAACATACTGATATTGTACTTTCAGACTTTGAACATAGTGAATGTTAGGTTGCTAAACATAAGAATAAAATACATTTTTGAAGGGGTTGTTGAACCTGAGAATATTGAACATGAGGTTCTCATGCCCTAGGAATAGACCGAGAATTCGGCTGACCCCCACCCAACAGGGGAGGTACGTAAAGAGGGTTAGACTGCCCCCTAGGCACAGACAAAATTGTGGATTGCCCACTCAATGGCGAGACTACAGTAATCATAGATGGTGAATATGGGATAGAGGATCTGATTGACACGGTCATTTGACCAATGGTTATTGTTGTTCGAACAACAAGTTGAGACATAGCGGCCACTTTCGAAAATAATGGGCCAGAATATGGAGGAATACTTTTTGACCAAACGGGATCTTGGAATAAATGCGTACCACCGGAAGCTCCAAAAATAAGGTTTCCAAAAGAGGTATAACCATGCAGAAGCGTAGACAACACATGACAAGACGGTATTTCGATTCCACTATCTGAATTGTGAGGTGTGGATCCAAACAGTTCTCCCTTGGAGGGAAACACTGATGAAGCAGCTTCTGGGATATAAGATCCAGAGGTTTCCTGAAGAGTTCTTTGAGGATCACTCACAAATGGAACATTGTCAGCAATCGATTCCATTTCTTCAGGGAACAACCAATAGACAATAGAGCGAGATGCTACTAGAGAAGCACTAAAAGGGATTCTAGGTTGATTAAAATTTCTATAAGGTTACTGAGGCAAGACTACAATCAGATAAAAGAGAAGATTTTGAGGAAAGGTCGAGAACTGTGCAAATGGTTTAGAGCTTTCCGAATCAGATTCTTCCAATGTCATCCAAGGAGAATCATCAGGTGGTGCTCAAGATGATATGGGTTGAACATTAATGACAATTCCAAGCTCTTCACCTTGCACTTCAAGGGGGCCAACCAGAAACCAAGGGACCTCAGGAGGAGGTTCTTGAGATCTTTCAGAGGAAGGAATGGGCGAATTCAATGATTTAGCCAAGATTACCTTTCAAAATAAGATAAAAAGGGAGGAGGTGAAAAAAATCACAATTTACCAAGAAATAAAAGGCTGGAGAACTACACAGGTGAGGTTTTTTCGTGGGAATTTACTTTTAGAATCAACAAAAAAAAAGAGTGTGCTAGGAATAAAGGTTTACCAAGTATCCATGAACTTCAATATACACCTTGGCGATCAAATGATCGAAAAATGACCAAGGAATTAATGTACAACAACCAATATCCATGAATTTTGTGTTCAGTGTATCACATCTACAAGGTGTCTGACTCATTTACCTCTGGCAGGCTTGCAACCTAGTGGTGTCTCCAAAAATATATGCGACGATATGTGGGAGTCTAGTCCATGGTAGTGTTGTCTAATGCATAATCGTTTGATGGGAGCTCCCCAAATATACTTATCATACATCAATATACTTCCATACGTGGGACGAGATATCACCCCCGGGTTGTAACGCAGACCGTTAGCGACAGATCCTATGTTTAACAATGTCAGAACACGTCTCTAGCCTAAAACACTAAATATTCTCGTTAACTCCAATGCTCCTTAAGGTAAATTGGGTTCATTTTAAGTTGATCTTGATTAAATTTTTAGTTTCAAGGCTCAAAACGAATGTCACCTAAATCCTTATAGTGAAAAATAAATGCAAAAAAGAAAGCTTTACATTTCGAAAAATCCTAAAATATTTAGAGAAGAGAGACAAGCAAGAATGCAATCAATACAACAATGATAATTCCCCCCAACCTAGTTCAAAGTTACGAAATGCAATGCTTTTCAATTGAATTCACTTTTCCCAGCAAATGAAACTTATTGAAAAATGAAAATGGTTTTCTTTTCACTAAGATGCACGAAAGATATTTTTTTTATTTTTCACTTTGTAATGTAATCAAAAGAAAAAAAAATGAATGAAAGAAGAAATGAAAAAATTCCTTCACTTTTCTTTCAATTGAACCAAACAAAAATCGCTTCAAATAATACACGAATGAAATGATTTCCACTCTTCTTAAAACGACAAAGATAATATAAATCAAAACTAAATGAAAATCACTTCCAATTTCTTTTGAATTTAGACAAAACACACACTCTTCTAGACTTGTGCACCAAAAAAATTGTGATCCTATGCTTTAGACTAAATCGAAGGGAAATATTGGAGATGTAGATATGACCAAAGCATTCAAAAATTCACTTTTAAACAAGGCAATAATAATGCGACAAAGGGTGTTTGAAATGTCGAATAATTCCCAAAATTATAAACAAATCAAAGAGACGAAAAATACTCGCTCAGAGAAGATAGGTAAGTCAAACATGCGGCAAGGAGATCACTAAGATCTCGTAGAATCCGTCAAGGGATTGGACACACTAGAAAATAAAAAGGGAAACTCAAATTTTCCTAGGTCTAATATCATCACTTTTGTGTTAAGCAGAAGGGTATTGAAAGGCCAATTAGCGTGGTTTTACTATATAGAACAGCGCTTCCAGCGCTACTGTGCAAATAGAAAGGGTGATGGTCACTAAAAACAAGGAAAAAATAAAAATATTCTCACACAAACACCAGAACTTAAACAATCAAGTAAGATCAATCCTTAGACACGCTGACAGATGCATAAGAAGATTTAAATTTCAAAAATCGGTGAAACTGATCCAAGATCAGTTCAGGGAAGGAGGACTAAAAAGGCTAAATCCCCCTAATGGAGTCACCATTTATGTTGTCAAGATAAATCCCCTTTGCGGACAGAGGCAATCTCTCTCGCCCTAAAGTGGGTCTAGTAACACAGGATTCTTTCTAATGCAAATCTCTCTTAACTAATGTTTACAATGCAATGAGGAAAGAGACATAAATACCTTTTTTCCAAACATTGCACTTGAATCTGTTGATGGTGACCTCGATCCATAATCATTGTAGGCCCACTTCCTACTACTGATGGCACACGAATACCTGCGGATGATAAAGATACAACAACAAATGTGATACAGTACATAATAAATGTAAACACTAGCTATCTAGCAGATCAAGGAGTACCATAATATTTGCATAAACTTTTAGAAAAATATAGAAAGAAAACATCAGATGTTAGTATTGATAAATTACAAAAGGAGAGATTACAACTGAGGCCTTAATGTTAGATTCATCCTTAGTTGAAAATATGATTCCTTCAGTGAAGCTCAAAAATCATTCCTTCCCCCGAGCACTTAGGCTTTATCACGATGCTAACATGCAAAGGGATGAGAGTTCAGATGAGTATTACAATGATCAACCAAGCTCTAAACTTGGGGGAATAAGGGATGTGAATTTATAGGAAGGGAGAAGAGGTTGGGAGCCCATGAAATGAGGAAGAAGGCCTACTTTATAATGGACATGAATGATATCAAGGCTCTAAAATGAGAGAGCTCAACCTTATCTCTGTTGTTCAACAACCAACTCGCTACCCTTGAGCTTCTAGAGGTCGAATATTCTTCTCCATTTGAGTAAGCACTGCCAAAAAGGGGAACAACGTGATTTTCCAAGAAATTATGGCGTTGACATCGCTAGGTTGGAACTGTGAAAAGGACATTAGCGCTGTCATGGCACTAGGAAGGGCAATGACCCAAGAAACTAGGAATTTGACTAGGTTTCTTTAGTAATCTTTCAAGGAAATTTTCTTTGGATCTTCAAGGTGATATGTCAACATATTTATTGATAGTGGAATCATTGCATAGGATCTGTCATGGGGCATTTCAGGATCAGGGACGAGAAAGGAGCATGGTGACAAATTATTATGTAACATATGGGTATAAATGTCATGGTAATTTTCCAAATGTTGGTAATTTTTATTATTTGTGGGACATGTATCCATCCACTTTTTGTGATGTTGTTGACCATTGTGTGGTTGATTTTGGGCAACGTGTTAGGGTCCTATAAATTATTGTGATCAATTGATGATTATCTGATTTTTTATCATGTGGAATGTTGAAAATAATATTTCCGTCTCTTTAAAACTATTTTCAGTATTTTTAAGAAAATAAAAAAGAAAAATAAAGGAAAAACAAAAAATAGAAAAGAAAAATAAAATAAAAAGGGGATAAATATAAATATATAAATATATATATATATATATATATATATATATATATATATATATATATATATATATATATATATGAAATAAAAAAATAATAGAAATTGAAAAAATAAACAATAAAACCCCTACAACGAGCCAGTCAAAATGTCACTTTCAAATTTATTATAAAGTTTGATTTACATTTTTTTGTAAACTTTGCTTATATTTTGTATTATCGTATGATATGGCAAGATCGTTTGTCTTTTTGTAAATAATATGCATGCATGAATCAACGACATATTTTTCTCTTGCCAGGATCAACAGCAGGAGGAGGATTTTAGAGCACCCTACACTCTCGATGGTTAAAGGAGGGGTGGGGTCCCGAAAATCTAATTTCATCCAAACCACCTGAGGTGACGTGTCAGTTCCATAGTCTTTTTGGGGTGTACCCTCTCAAAACCACTAACTGCTCACACCCCCACGAAAACCACCATCTCCTCCATAGTTCTTCCTGTCACCATCGCATGTCACAGCCACCTTATCCCTTCTCCACGTCATTACCCTTCCGTGTCATTCGATCATTCAACATTCAAATTTACCCGCCAATTGAATGTTATACATTTATTTATTCCCGCTAAATCGACATGTTTCCGAATAAATGTCTCCCACTCCTGGAAAATTAACTGTTCCGTTATGATCACCCACCATTTCCACTATAAAATCACCCCATGAGCCTGAATTTCTTCCCTTTCATGATTTTACAGTCAGTGCAGGTCGTCATCGAGAAAATATATAGATATCAAGTGTTGTCTATTGTCAATTTCTCAGCAGAATTTCAATAAATTAAACACTATGGTAACCCCCTTCTTTCATGCTCATTTTTAATAGAAAATGTCGAAACGAAAAGGAAAACAAAAGTAGCCTAAGGAAGATCCCATGATCCAACCTATCCCTCATCTTGAAAAAACCCCTTTGATCGACACCTAGTATAGAGTTTTAGAAACCCAATGTGATTTTTAGCTCTATGAGCTCCATAATTGGGCTAAACAAAAATATCTAGACCAAAGCAATGATTTGAGAATCTGGGAGTCCCTCCTTCCTCAATTTATCTTTCCCCAAACTCATTTCTTCCTAGAATTATCCTCTTGGTGTCATCTTTGATATCTTCCCAGTCATAGGGTAGTAATTGCTCAAAATAATGAATTCTTTTTCTCCATTTCCCCAGAAAACATTTTCCAAGCCTTGCAATTGACTCCCCGGGCCTTATCACATCCTTTTTCTACTGAGGCATTGATAGAAATTTACAATAATCTTACTTTTCCTCTGCGAGAACAAATATTCACGTGTTTTTTACAAGAGAAATCTGAATAGCCCAGATTAAATCCCCTCTATCCTATTTCTATCTTTCCATAAATGTCAAAACAGGTGATTTCCATGGTTACTTGTTTTCTAGGATACTATACAGACCAATGGGTCGATGTAGTAGTTTTAGGATTTTTTTTTGTTTGCAGTTGCAGAAAAACCTTAAATTATCTTTAATTATAGTCAGTTCTTATCAAATATCGTGCATGATCAGTTTATGAAATTTAAAGTTGAAGGTGTCTTCAAACACCAATCAGTTTTGGTTGTTGGAAATACTAGGGGGGGGTGAATCAATATTTTTTTTCAATTGTTATTTTTACCAGTTAGATCACTTATATTTAGAACACAAAATGAAAAATAAGAATAAATTATTTTATTAATTTCTTCTTTATAATAAATCAAGTACAATATATGTAGGGCTCCAACCCTAGATGAAGATATTGATCTTCAATCTTCCAGGCTCCAACCTGTATTTTCCAAGCACCGACTTGGACTTCCAAGGCTCCAAACTTGTCAATTTTGAGGCACCAACCCTATATCTTGTACAGGCTCCAACCTGGTCTCTTGAGGAATCCTATTCTCTAGGGCTCCAACCCTATCTTCCAAGGCACCAACCTTGTCTATATGAGGCTACAATTCATCACGATAAATTTAGTAATTATTCACGAGTCCCAATATCTTCTTCACTGAGTGATCCAGGGTAAAATCTTGATACCCCTTAACCAAGACCTTTTAATTCGGCTGATAAATAGAAGTGCATTTAATTAAGACGTTAAAGAACTGAAATGAACGATGGTAGCTGAAAATAAGAGGAACATAAATGAACAAGATCAGCAATCATAAGAACACTTTGTTTGATGACGGAGTTCGTCCAGGAGGGACTACATCTCCGGCCTCGGTGTCAAGATGGTGTAGGCCGCTGCATTATGTGTTGTAAGAAGAGATGTACATGGATATGTTTCCCTATGACATACAAGGAAAAAAAAAAAAAAATTGCCCTCACGACAGGAGTGGCTTGACTTCTTTAAGAGATGTTCTACTACGGAACTCTCATACATAAAGAAAGACTCCTATCAGTATGACCATAGCTGACATGTAATAAACAAGAGTATCCCGCCAATCTTGGCAAACAAGGGATCTCAACAATACACATAGACCCTGATGAAGACCCGCCAATGTGCATAAAAGGGGCTCATACAATTACAAAAAACAAACGCACAGCAGAAACACAAACGTGAGACAAGCTCACTCAACTAATGAATATCATTGCTCAATTACATCATCCTTAAATAAGAAACTCACTCACCTAATCTTCCTGAAGAAGAGGAAACAACCCTGAATAGATGGAACTGATTTCTAAATGCACACTCCCGTACAACAAACCAAAACTAAATCTATTTCTAGATTATTCTCACATCCTCCCTTAATGGAGAAATGGATTTTCTACAATGCCTAACTGACTTCTAAAAACTTCAAATTTGATTTTACCAAGGGGCTTAGTAAATATATCAGCCATATTATCCTTGGTGTTACAAAATATCAATTCAATTTCATTTGACTCAATTTTCTCTCGTACAAAGTGGTACTGTAACTCAACGTGTTTTGTTCTAGCATGGTAAACTGGATTATGTGCTAATTTGATAGCACTCTGATTATCACAATTGATACATGTTGAACCACTTTGCGCTTCTTCAAGATCTGCAAGAATTCTCCGCAACCAAATAGCTTCATAGGTGGCATTGGTCAAAGCTTTGTACTCTGATTTTGTTGATGATAAAGAAACAGTTGGCTGTTTCTTACTACTCCAAGATATGACCCCTGATCCAATATGAAATGCATAGCCAGAGGTAGATCGTCTGTCATCTGGATTTCCTGCCCAATCTGAATCAGAAAAACCTGTCAGTGCAACATCAGATTCATCAGTATACATAATACCAAGATTCACTGTTCCCTTTAGGTATCGGAGAACTTTCTTTGCAGCATTCCAGTGATTTCCTGAAGGCTTAGCCATGAATTGACTAAGGATACTGACTGAGTATGCAATGTCTGGTCTGGTAGTGGTGAGATAGTTCAAACTTCCCACTAACTGACGATATAATGTTCCATCTGCCTCTTTCGATCCATCTTCTTTGTACAACTTTGCATTCTGTTCTAAGGGAGTTGACATAGCTTTGCAATCTGTCATATTGAACTTTTTAAGAATCTCCTTTGTATATTTTCTTTGAGTGATCAAAGTTTTACCAGGCTCTCTCCATACCTCAATTCCTAAACAGTAATGCAATTCACCCAAATCTTTCATTTCAAATTCCTGTGACAACTGAACTTTAATTTCTTCAATTAACTTGTGAGCACTCCCCGTGATTATGAGATCATCCACATACAAAGATATTAAAGCAACATTTCCTTTTCCATCTTTCTTAACATACAAGTTAGGATCATTTTTGCTTTTCACAAATCCATTCTGAAGAAAGAAGGTATCAATCTTTACATACCATGATCTCGGTGCCTGTTTCAAACCATACAATGCCTTTCTTAACCTGCAAACCAGATGCTCCCCCAAATTACAAAAAAACAAACGCACAGCAGAAACACAAACGTGAGACAAGCTCACTCAACTAATGAATATCATTGCTCAATTACATCATCCTTAAATAAGAAACTCACTCACCTAATCTTCCTGAAGAAGAGGAAACAACCCTGAATAGATGGAACTGATTTCTAAATGCACACTCCCGTACAACAAACCAAAACTAAATCTATTTCTAGATTATTCGGCTGATAAATAGAAGTGCATTTAATTAAGACGTTAAAGAACTGAAATGAACGATGGTAGCTGAAAATAAGAGGAACATAAATGAACAAGATCAGCAATCATAAGAACACTTTGTTTGATGACGGAGTTCGTCCAGGAGGGACTACATCTCCGGGCCTCGGTGTCAAGATGGTGTAGGCCGCTGCATTATGTGTTGTAAGAAGAGATGTACATGGATATGTTTCCCTATGACATACAAGGAAAAATTGCCCTCACGCAGGAGTGTCTTGACTTATTTAGGAGATGTTCCACTGCGGAACTCTCATACATAAAGAAAGACTCCTATCAGTATGACCATAGCTGACATGTAGCAAACAAGAGTATCCCGCCAATCCTGGCAAACAAGGGATCTCAACAATACACATAGAAAATAAGAGCATCCCGCCAATGTGGCATAAAAGGGGCTCATACAATTACAAAAAACAAACGCACAGCAGAAACACAAACGTGAGACAAGCTCACTCAACTAATGAATATCATTGCTCAATTACATCATCCTTAAATAAGAAACTCACTCACCTAATCTTCCTGAAGAAGAGGAAACAACCCTGAATAGATGGAACTGATTTCTAAATGCACACTCCCGTTCAACAAACCAAAACTAAATCTATTTTTAGATTATTCTCACATCCTCCCTTAATGGAGAAATGGATTTTCTACAATACCTAACTGACTTCTAAAAACTTCAAATTTGATTTTACCAAGGGGCTTAGTAAATATATCAGCCACATTATCCTTGGTGTTACAAAATATCAATTCAATTTCATTTGACTCAATTTTCTCACGTACAAAGTGGTACTGTAACTCAACGTGTTTTGTTCTAGCATGGTAAATTGGATTATGTGCTAATTTGATAGCACTCTGATTATCACAATTGATACATGTTGAACCACTTTGCGCCTCTTCAAGATCTGCAAGAATTCTCCGCAACCAAATAGCTTCACAGGTGGCATTGGTCAAAGCTTTGTACTCTGATTCTGTTGATGATAAAGAAACAGTTGGCTATTTCTTACTACTCCAAGATACGACCCCCGATCCAATATGAAATGCATAGCCAGAGGTAGATCATCTGTCATCTGGATTTCCTGCCCAATCTGAATCAGAAAAACCTGTCAGTGCAACATCAGATTCATCAGTATACATAATACCTAAATTCACTGTTCCCTTTAAGTATCGGAGAACTTTCTTTGCAGCATTCCATTGGTTTCCTGAAGGCTTAGCCATGAATTGACTAAGGATACTGACTGAGTATGCAATGTCTGGTCTGGTAGTGGTGAGATAGTTCAAACTTCCCACTAACTGACGATATAATGTTCCATCTGCCTCTTTCGATCCATCTTCTTTGTACAACTTTTCATTCTGTTCTAAGGGAGTTGACATAGCTTTGCAATCTGTCATATTGAACTTTTTAAGAATCTCCTTAGTATATTTGCTTTGAGTGATCAAAGTTTTACCAGGCTCTCTCCATACCTCAATTCCTAAACAGTAATGCAATTCACCCAAATCTTTCATTTCAAATTCCTGTGACAACTGAACTTTAATTTATTCAATTAACTTGTAATCATTGCCTGTGATAATGAGATCATCCACATACAAAGATATTAAAGCAACATTTCCTTCTGAAGAAACCCATTCTGAAGAAAGAAGGTATCAATATTAATATACAAGTTAGGATCATTTTTGCTTTTCACAAACCCATTCTGAAGAAAGAAGGTATCAATCTTTACATACCATGATCTCGGTGCCTGTTTCAAACCATATAAGGCTTTTCTTAACCTACAGACTAGATGCTCCCCCAAATTACAAAAAACAAACGCACAGCAGAAAACACCAGCAAACGTGAGACAAGCTCACTCAACACAATGAATATAATTTCTCAATTACATCATCCTTAAATAAGAAACTGACTCACCTAATCTTCACGAAGGCCCAACAACCACGAATAGATGGGCCCGGTTTCATAATGCCTCCCGTACAACAAACTTCATACATCTATTTCTAGATTGACCAGTGCCGATAAATCAACCCGCCGATCCAAAGACGTTAAAGAACTGAAATGAACGATGGTAGCTGAAAATAAGAGGAACATAAATGAACAAGATCAGCAATCATAAGAACACTTTGTTTGATGACGGAGTTCGTCCAGGAGGGACTACATCTCCGGGCCTCGGTGTCAAGATGGTGTAGGCCGCTGCATTATGTGTTGTAAGAAGAGATGTACATGGATATGTTTCCCTATGACATACAAGGAAAAATTGCCCTCACGCAGGAGTGGCTTGACTTCTTTAAGAGATGTTCTACTGCAGAACTCTCATACATAAAGAAAGACTCCTATCAGTATGACCATAGCTGACATGTAGCAAATAAGAGTATCCCACCAATCCTGGCAAACAAGGGATCTCAACAATACACATAGAAAATAAGAGCATCCCGCCAATGTGGCATAAAAGGGGCTCATACATGACACAAATCCATAGCTGAAAGTACATCAAAAACAACACAAAGCAAGATCCCACGACTCATGTATCAACCGGGATCTGCAAGACATAATGCATCTCAAAGAGAAATAAATAGAGAAGTACATGGAATCCACATCATATACCTCATGCTGGCATAAAAGGGGCTCATACATGACACAAATCCATAGCTGAAAGTACATCAAAAACAACACAAAGCAAGATCCCACGACTCATGTATCAACCGGGATCTGCAAGACATAATGCATCTCAAAGAGAAATAAATAGAGAAGTACATGGAATCCACATCATATACCTCATGCTGCCATTTTCTGAAGGCTGAGAAACTCTGCAGCTGAATCTGAAAACACCATCAATCTTGTGGCGTCGAGAAAGGTGAAAACGACTGCTCACATGCAAAAATCTGACACCGGCATAGTCCACTTCCAAAAGTGGCTGGAAAATCGAAAAATCAGATGTAGAAACTGAGCACGCCATCAAAATCGTGGCGCTGAGTAGTACTGAAACGACATAAAATTTGTCCCATTTGGACAAAGTCGAAATTTTGCCTTCCTGAAAATTTGGCCTCAATCAGGGTTCCGCCTACCTCTTTCTGAGCTCATGGTTCCACTGCACCTGCAATTAAAAAAATAGTAATTCTCAAATTCCGTGCGCGCTCTCCGGCTCCTCCATGGCCTGGGCGCACTGTAAACTCTGAGTTTAAATAAACATTTCTGGGCGGAATTACCAACAAAGATTGTTGGGCGCAATGGTAAATCTTAGAAATCGTTGAGGAGAGGTCAGGGGGTCAAATCCCGCCCCTCCCCAACATAGCACGCGCTATTTATTTTAATTTAAACTGGCATTGGTTTTAATTACCAAGTATGGGCGCGTTTTTTGTTTTAAAAAACAATATAATATTGTTTTGGGGGGCCGGGCCCGCATTGGGCGGCCCGCCCCCAACCACCTCCGACACGTTATAACATAACATATATATATATATGTTGTGGCCGTTTGTTTTGATATGTTGGTTTTAAATATGCTGGCGGTTGTTTTAAGTTGGGCCGCCCGTGGTGCGGGCCGGCCCACGTGGCCGGGCGGGTTCAATTCCCGCCGGCCCATTTATACATGGTGCCACATATGGGTGCGTGGGGTCCGGCGGGGGTCATGGCCCGCCGGCCCTTTTTTTTAATATATTTTTGTTTATATAAAACAAATTGTGCATTTTTGAAAAATCCGATTTTGACCGTAGGAGGCATTTTAACCAGGCGACAATTTTTCCCGGAATCTGGCCTGAGCTTGCCGGAATCCGGTGGCCGGAAAAAGTCCAATTCGTGCCTTCCTTAAGGCTGTCCAGTCACCAAGTCAACCTGGAACTTTGACTGCTTATAACTTCTTCATACGGACTCGGAATTGAGTGCCGTCTATGCCATTGGATTCAGAATTGCGAGGTCTACAACATGAAGCTAGTTCGATAACAATCCGAACACTTTGATTTTTGAGCCTTTTACTCATGCCACCTGTACTTGTACCCGATTATTCCACCTGGATCAATGAGCCCTTGTCTATCTTCAACAATCCCTTCACTTAGACTCCAAGTCACTTCATAAATGAAAACCTTCTCTTTTCAGAAGGTGTCTCCACAACTCATCATTTCACCCAAACAAAATTCTTCAAAGTCTCATTATGAGGACTTCATCATGATCTCCAAGAATCTTCAAGGTCTGCACCAAACAATTCTTCAAGTGCTTCACAAGTTTTCAACCAAGGATGTTTGCAATGTTTCTCCAAATAATGTCTCCAATAGGCTTCAAAAATGCACTAAGGATTTCCTCAACAACGTGTTAACTCTTAAATCCCTGCTGCAAAGGGGCTTCTACAATTCTACTCCAAAGATGATAGTAAACTCCAGAAATCATAGAAGGTATTGTTCATGTTTACTTCAAATAATATTATATGAGGCTACATCATTTATGCTTCAACATTGTTGCACAAAGGCTTTCAAGGCTGCCTCTGTCTCTCACTGCTTGAGGATGACAATATGCACTTATTGAACAAGAAACTTTACTTCAAATAATGAAATACAACAACATTTTAATACTGGCCTGAGATCAATCCAGTAATCCATAGATTTGAACTTCAAAGTCTTAACTTTATGCCACATTTTTTAGGTATAAATGCTACCAGATATTGTTCTAGATCACAACGAGACCGAGACTCCATATATTGATTTTCCACAAGTAAAAAATTCTTTGGTTTGACATAAGGTTTGAGCTCCTATAGGCTTGTAGATCTGAACCTTCTACAGGTCTGCAAATTTGATTTTCCATAGATCTATAACCCAAGCTTTTACAGGTCCTTCATATGTCTGAAAATTCGAGCCTCTTACAAATTCAAGCCTTTAAACAAATTTGAGACATAAATATATTCAATATTGTGGTCATAGGTTCGATTTGAAATTTCTCCATAGGTCTGAGAGTCCTACGAGTGACTCTTCAATGATATGACTTCACCAAGCTGACCTCGATCCAGGTGCCTTGATCCCAATTTCATTTTGTTCCAAAAATTTGAAATGTTGTCTCGATCCCATGTTTCAATATGTATTATCTTATATTTTCTTTTTATTGCTCCTTCTATTAATTGTTTACTGAGATCTCATGCCAAAATAGCTTGAGACTTTTTGTATTAATACAACTTTGAAGAGTGGAACAATCACCAACAAAGGAGAATCTGACATGATATTGAGGCAAGCCGACCACTATTTTGGTGGAGTCGATATGTAATCTGTTCAAAGTATTAATATTAGCGTATAATATGTAGCGTCCAACATCGATTGTCAAATGAGCATGCAACATCCAATGTAATGTGTTCATTTGTAATAATGTCCTTCAAGCATATTACGTCCAACATAATATGTAATATATTTATTAAGAACGCAACCATTGTCATTTGGTAATTTGAATATAAAAATTTGCTTCCTTTTATTGCATATGTCCATTGAATATGTGGCATTTTTCTTTAGGATTAGCATTAGGTAATCATTAGGGTTAGGGTTAGTTTTTTCATCAATTAGTGTTTCTAGAGTTTAGGGATTCTAGAGTTAGGGTTTTTTAAAAATGGTTTTGCATGGTTAGGGAAAGGGTATCATTTTTAATAATGCTAGGGTTTTTCTTTTGATACCTAATGTTTAGGGTTTACTTTAATAAAGCAAGGAACTCATAATTATAGGGTTTTTACTTATGATCTTATTGTTTCATCAATCATACTTATGTTATTTTAGAGCATCTTGTAGGGAAGGGTTTCATCATAAAATTATTCAACCTATAATAGATAAGGGCTTTCAGGAAATTAGGGTTTATGTTATTAATAGGTTTTTATACATCTTCAACAATTCCATATTGACATCAATGACAAATTCGATCAACAATATCCCCCTTTTTCATTCATGGCAAAATTATTTACCTTTCAACAATATATCCCCCTTTGACATCAATGGAAAATGGGGTGCCCAAGTACTCTCCCTATCAAGTTGCTTCTTGGCATGTTGATTCTTCATGTTTCCTTCATCAATTATAGTTCTCAATGTAAGATATGTTGTTCCTCCTGTCATGGTGCTCTTCTCTAAATTACTTGATCCCCCTAAGCCTCTGCATGGAAATGTATGAGGAAAATGATCAACCAACTCCCCTTCCTGCATAAACTCCTCTAGTTATTTTTTTTGCTCAAGAAAGAAGGATTTATGCCTTGTGATCAAGTGGATGACATCATCACAATTTCATGATTTTCTTCAATGGAGTTACTCCCGAGAGATGATCTATCAATATTGTCCATGTGTGACTCATCAAGGGTTTCATAGGGCTCTTCTCAGATAGCTTCTGCAAGAATTGTTAAGAATCATAAGCTCCCCCTAATAGTATGCACAATCTCCTTTTTGGCAGAGTCTCATCATCAAAACTTGGAATATCATATCTGCCAAAGATGTCTTCATCAAATCAACAACATGTGTTGTTGGCTTGAGTGTTCAAGAGACTTTCGGATCCAATTTGCTCCCTTCTCCATACTAGTGTAACTTTCTTGTCTAGCTTGGTAGTCATGGTTTTAGCTTGTTTAGGGACCCAAGTCAAGTTACAATTACGAGCCATATCTCCAATGTTATGGCAATTGAAGCACTCCATCTTGTTCATGAAAGAGGAATCATGACTTCTTCTTGAAAATTTGCTTTTGGGGAGCTGATGGGGCCCATTATATTTGTCCTTGTGGTATGCCCTACAATCCTTTGCCATATGCCCAAAGTTTGCACAAGAATAGCAATAACCAAAAAATCTACTTTGGTAACTGGGAGGTGGAGATTGTCTTGATGTACATCTTAAGTCTTTTTTCCTTGGGGTTCTTTGATGATATCCATTGCCTCTTGCATCCTTGATACCTTCTGCAGAGTATTGCCTTGATGTACTTCTAAGGCCATTTTGCCTTCATATCCTTTGGTCAAATTTATTGCCTCTTGCATTCTTGACACCATCTGCATATCTCTTGGAGTAGGTTTCTTCCAATGTCATCTTGGCTCTTCTTGTCTTTGTTGAAACTGGGGGCATCGATATTTCTTCCAAGCTTCACCACATCCTTGTTATTTGAAGCATTAGAGTTTGCATCATTCTTTGGAGGATCCAACTTCATCGTCTGTTCCAAGACTTGATTTATCAAGGGTAGACCTTTGATGACTTAAGATGTCATCTAGGGTTTGAGAGCTTTTCAAGTTCTTATTCAGCGAGACAACTTCCTTTTTAAGAGTGACAATTTCTCCTTTCAATTTTTCACAATCTTCATCTTTCATGACTAGTTGCTTCTTCATTTCTTCTTTTATTCTTGTAGCTTCACATGTTTCGGCCTTGAGAAGATTGATGTTTGATTTTAGTTTGAATATTTATTCATCATTTTCTTCTGGTTGGCATATCATAGTGTTTCTCTCCTTTTCTACTTCATCAACTTACCCTTCTATGAATTCCAAAGTTTCCATCACCTTCTCGGCTCCTTGCACTTGTTTACTTGCTTCTTCTAGTTGAGATCTAAGAGAGGAGACATTTTCCTTGTATTGACCAATATATGCTTCAAGATTGTTCAAGCTCTTAAGTCTTTCTTCAAGGTGGATTGAAAATTTTTCTTCCCTTTTCTTTTCCTTATCCAATTGATTTTTCATATATATGACTTCTTCATGATGCTTTCTTTTGTTTTGACAAAATTACTCCTCAATTTTGGCGAGCTCCTCATCTCTTTCGTATACTTGAAGCTTTACAAAGTAAAATTCCTTCCTTGTTTTCTCTTGGTTACCAACTTGCGCTTTCTTCTTAAGTTTCTCATTTTATTTTTTCAACCTGTTAATCTCTTCCATGGAAGCCATAAGTTTAGTTAGGATATCTTCTTCAAAGTCTTCTTTGTTCTCTTCATTTTCTAGGTATTCTTTAGCCTTGTTTTCATCTCTCTTATCTTTAGTTTCCTTGATGGGTTCTGGATTGATTTTTTTCTTGTTTTCCATCATCCTCTTAACGATAGATCATTATTAATGCCCTTTTTGAGTGAATATCATGAAGTTTCTCCCATATGCCTTTTGTTGATGAACATTTTTCAAAAATGGCCTTCATAGAGCTTGGTAGCCCATCAAAAATTGCCTTTGTTTCTCTTGTATTGTACTACTCCTTGGATTCTCCTTCCATCATGCTATCAGTAATCATTGATTTCCAAACTTCAACACCTTGAGTCTTTAAGAAAATCCTATTTCTTGCTTCCCAGATATCAAAGTTTCCATTGAACAAAGGAGCCTTCACAAATTCATTGACTTCAATTTCAATGGTTGAGGAAGATGCATCTTTAGGAGGATTGGAGAATTTCTTACTTGGCTTTGTCATTTGTGTTCTAATTATCAACCTTCAATTTGTTAGGCTTTGAGTGAAGGTACTGGCTCTAATACCAATTGTTGGAATACTGAGAGGGGGGGTGAATCCGTATTTCTTTTCCATTATTATTTTTACCAATTAGATCACTTATATTTAGAACAAAAAATGAGCAATAATAATAAATGTTTTTATTAATTTATTATTTATAATAAATCAAGTACAATATATGTAGGGCTCCAACCCTAGATGAAGATACTGATCTTCAATCTCCCAGGCTCCAACCTGTATTTTCCAAGCACCGACTTGGACTTCCAAGGCTCCAACCTTGTCAATTTTGAGGCACCAACCTCAAGGGCTCCAACCATATATCTAGTACAAGCTCCAACCTAGTCTCTTGAGGACTCCTATCCTCTAGGGATCTAACCCTATCTTCCAACACACCAACCTTGTCTATATGAGGCTCAAATTCATCAAGATAAGTTTAGTAATTGTTCACGGCTCCCAATATCTTCTTCAACGAGCCCTTGTCTATCTGTAATATCCAAAAATAACGGATTTATACAACAATAAGAATATCTTAGGATATTCTAAATGTAATGTTCCAAAATTTTAGCCTCCAAGCTAAATGGAACATTAGAGTTAGCAGCAACTCTAGAAGGTGAATAAATGCGTAGAAAATCCCATAAGTCTCCTAAGGAGGATAAAAACACTTCAATTGTGAAAGGAGACACTCTCTCTAACTCAATAAGGCACCCCCATGTGTGAACAGGGTTAAAATGAAGCTGCTTTGACTAAGTCAACATTGCAGTTTTAGTGGAGGAGGAATCCTAGGATGAATAACGCAATTTTGGAGGGAGATGTAACTTGGGTTAGAAGTAACCTAATTGAGTGGGGCCAAGGGAAAGAAAACTCATGTCTTATATAAGGAAGAGGATGGTAGCATTATTCTTCATGTCTTAGTTTATTATTCTTGTTTTCCAAGACTTGTTGCTACTTTGCTGCTTAGCAAAGTTGCAGTGTTGTTTAGCACTGGGTGTTCCCGGGCAGGAATCCCACCTCTCTCCTTTGAGGAGCCTCATTGGGAGAGTTTGCATTCATAATTCCACATCATTTTTTCAGGCCAAGCTTCAGCCATCTTCATTAGCACAACTTTGTCAGAGATTGTGCAGTGTTGCTGGGTGCAGCAGTGGAAGCGATTGGAATCCCGGTCTCTGAGCTAGTTTCTCATTGGAGGAAGCTTTCCTTCACTTTATAGTTTTTTTTGGTGAGCTCCAGAGCTTATTTCAGATCTGCAGTATCATACCAAACATTTCCCATACATTCCCAATGTTGTTTCTGCTAAGGAATGCGTTATTTTGGAGGCAGTGTTCATTGCATGGTTTGGTGGCTCTGTTGCTGAGTTTCCTTGTGATTAGAGGTTCATCCTTTCATGGGAGGAATCCCTTGAGGTATATACATCATATCAGTCATCATTAATCCTTCTATGCTCTTATTCTTCAGTGTTGCAGTGATTATTTAGTCATTTTCTAAGGATCACATTTGTATGCAGAGTATTTGACAAGAAACCCTTGCTAGGTTCTCTTGTATTTTGTATAGGAGATTATATATTTGTTCTTCAGCATTATTTATCAATATATGAGTAGATATATTGTTCTCCTATGATTTTATGTGTAAACCCTCTCTTAGACTGCGTAGTCCCTTGAAGCAGCTGCTCCGACATTTTGTAGTCTTGGGGTTTAGCACTTTTTGGCAATCCTAGGTGTGGGAGATATGTTTAACCCACCTAGTTTGCTTTTTTTCAGCTCTATTCTTGGATTTAAGTTTCATATTATATAATATATGGGATCCAAGAGTATATTTCACTGTTTTATTGCATTTTTTGCTGGAGATGCATTTTTCATTGCATGAGTCATGAGCTGTTCCTAATCGGGAATATTACAGTGGTATAAAAGCATGATCTCTAGCTCAGCATGTGAGATCTAGCTATTAGAGGAAGGAGAGATGGACAGAAGCCAAGAAGCTTTAGTAAGTGACAGAATAAAGGAAGACAAGCTTACAAAGCTTCTTCCAAAATCTATGTAAAGATTTCAAGGAGAGCTGAAGAAAATGAGATTGGAGATGGGATCTCCAAAGGAGGTTGAATCTAGAGTTGAATATAGATTTTTATATGGTGAGAGTGAGCATGCAGCTACACACCATAATGCACAGCGCAGTCAATTTCCCAGAGCTATCTTGAGATGGATGGGAGGTGGAAAAATTCCTAAGAGGAGAACTCTTACTAATTTGTTGCAGGAGTATGAATCTCAAAATAAGAAGTTTAGAGATGATATTCATTTCCAGGAGTTTTTCAAGATCTAGGTGGAGAATAGCAAGCAGCAGGATGCAGATAGATTTCTTCTATCTACTTTTGCCAGATCACCTACATGTTCAACTGAAGCTTGGGTGAATGAGCTAGATTCCTATTTGCAGCTGCACCACATTTCCGAAGAGGAAGACATCATAGTTGTAGTGCTGCATGTCAGAGGTAAGGCTCATACATGGTGGATTTTTTAATCTTATTCTTTGAAGAATGCCAACACTTTCTCTTATGCAAGATTCATAAAAACATTGATGGAGAGGTTTGGTGAAAAAATTCCTAAGACACATGAGCAAGGAAAACTTGAGAGAACAAAACCCTTGCATGTGATGAAGGAAACTCCATTCTAGAAAACCATGGGAAGAGCTGATGTCTTGCATTACACATTTCCGGAAGAAAAACCTCCAGTTCATATTCTTGAACAAAAGGGCATGAGGATCACCTTTTCACAAAGGGATCCAATTGTTGAGATGTTGCCTACACCCATTGATGAATAAGGGGGCAATAGTGCTGTCACATCTAGAGCACATCCAGTGCCTCATGCAGAGGAGGGAGGAGCACATGCTCCAACAGGAGGGATTCTTATGCCTTTGCAAGAATTTCCCCAGGATCTTATACATAAAGGTCCAAGCACAATCAGTGAGCAGCATGATTGTGCATCATTGTAGTTGGAAGGAGAAGGAAGGGAGGAAGAGTAGCATCAGTTGATGAGAAGCACACACCCTTCTCTATTTCAGAGAGCTAGTGCAAGGAGGAGGCAAACTGTATTGCACTGTGAGAGAAAGGGCAAGGTTGCCCAACCACATGAGCAGTCTACTCTTGACATTGATGTCTCACTACATGGAGGCATTCCACCTGGGAGGCCACCTGATCTTCAGTTGATGAGAGATATCTTGTCTTTGGGTTCACCACTCTTGGATTTTGGAGAGGTGAAGAGTTTGGAGGAGAAATTTGGCATGGGGGATGTCAAATTAGCAGGCAGTAGCATGAGTGGAGCTTCACATGCTAGATCACCAGCGCTGTCACTAAGGAGGATTGATCCTTATTGGAGATCTCAGCTCTTGGTAGAGTACTCCAAGGATCTTGGTGCATGCATGATTCTTGATGACCCGGATGGAGATGACAGATACATGGTGGATGATGTGGTCATCTATTTACATGGCGGATTCTTCTTGACTAGAGCTTTTAGTCGCAAGGAGAAATTTCTACATGCAACACATGAGGATTTATCTTCCATGCATTTTGATGCATATATTTTTTTGGTAGAGGAGTTCACTTGGGAGGGCATCCAGCATGACATATATCAACATATGGAGAGATGCATAGCTCGGATGGTGATAGAGAGGATGTCACAGCCACCTTCCTACTCATTGGGAGTAAGAGATAATTTCTAGTTGAGCCATTTCAGCACAAGATCTCAAGTACATGATGGAGGAGGTATAATTTCACATTTGTTATTGTACTTCTTTTCCTTATTTGAGCAGCATGATGTATCAAGAAGAGTTGCTTCTTCTTTCATATTGTATGATGATGTACTTGCAGCTACTTGTATCATTGACTTTGGCTATCCTTTTGATAAGCTGTGGGGGAAGCCACATGTTTCTTAGTGTGCACCATTGACACCATATTGTAACTTCATGTTTTCATCTTATGAGATGACTGTGGCAGCAAACAAGTGGCTAGCAAAGCACTTGTTATTTCTTATTATGATGCAGACAAAGGATGCACTGCGCTAGTTCCATGAGAGGGACCATGATTCACTCTCTGGTTGTCAATTGGAAACTTTTTTTTTATTGTATATTTCTTCCATGTATTGCTGATGTGTTTTTGCTCAAGGGAAGCTTTGTATGGAGAGAGAAACCAATTGGATGGCATGGAACCCATATGATAGAGCAACATAAGACTAGTTGGTATGCAACATCATACAAGTTGACCACTATGATCTTACTTCATGGCTTGTATGAGGGAGATATAAGGCAACAACAAAGGTTTTTGTTGCTATGGTTGCACTTGGGAGAGTATGAGAAAAATTCTTCCTATACTTTTCATGACATTTCTGAAGAGAAGAAAGGCACATTCATGGTGCAAGGAGGCTACCCTTCAGTATTGAGGATCATGAGAGAATTCCATGTCGGAAGAAGATCTTATCACATAGCAGCATGATGGTGGATGGCTTTGGCATGTGGAATGCCAAAGGGAGGAGTCAGGGAGCCTTATTCTTAAGGCCTACAGTGCTGTCACATGGGAGTGTATTCTTATTGATGGAGTGTTCCAAGGAGTATATGTATCCCTCCTTCTTGCAGATTTTTATGAAGGGATCCACATTGGGGAACTTATACATGGACCTCATTTTCAGCTCCCACATGATGCATGGTAGGAAAGAAATTGATGTGCTTGTTGATTACTCTATGGAGTATTTGTACTTTCTCACCATATGTACACAATGCATTGCTCCACATGAGAGCAAGATTATTTATGGGTTTCATGGTCACTTTAAGCCAAATATTGTGATGTTGATGACCCATATTTACATGACTTTGGGAAAATGTTGTATTGCTTTGATGGTGCACAGTTGGTGTATATTGTAGCTTACTACTTCATAGTAGATGAGCTAACATGCATAGCTGCAGATTCTTGGGAGGACAACTTTCCACTTGATGCTCTACAACAACAGTTGAAAGAACTGCGTTGTATCCACCAGAGAGACCATATGTATCATCCAAACTTGGACATAACCTTCAGCCATTTTCTTATTTGGATTCCATGTGATGATGATGTTCCATTCATCTTGAATGAAACAGTTTGGGTTGGCATGTCTCATGATTTTGGAGGAAGAGTCCTTGGAGGCTCGATCTTCTTCTTGCCATTGGAAGGCCATCATGTTTCAGCCCGAGATTAGCATTCCCTCTACACTTATCATGAGTGGAGAGGAGGACAGTGTGGGATAGGCCCTCTTTCCTATCATGTACATTCATTCATCCCACCTACATTTCAGGAGCACAAGGTGGAGGAGACTTTTCATGAGTTACCATGTTGGAGGGTGACTCAATTCATTTGGATGATAGCATGGGTGAGGGAGGCACTCATTCACCATTTTGGTCATCACTCCTACTTTATGGAGGCCATGAGACAACTAGCAGGTTTCCATTCACACTTTCCACCTTTGATTGATGCAGACACTTTGGTATTGCACACATGGGAGGGAGTATTGGATGACAATATATTTGCAGATTCTCTTGATGCGGTGATGGAGGCTATTTATGGAAGCCACATGAGGAAGAGGGGAGAAATTTTTTTCTCCTTATGAATTTTCTTGAGGAAAAACAAAGATTTTTGAGGGGAGGACTGTAATGATCCAAAATTTTAGCCTCCAAGATAAATGGAACATTATAGTTAGCAGCAGCTCTAGCCAGTGAATAAATGGGTATAAAATCCCATAAGTCTCCTAAGGAGGATAAAAACACTCCAAGTGTGAAAGGATACACTCTTTCTATCTCAATAAGACACCTCCATGTGTGAACATGGTTAAAATAAAGATGCTTCGACTAAGTCAACAACGCAATTTTAGTGGAGGAGGAATGCTAGGATGAATAACACAATTTTGGAAGGAGATGTAACTTGGGTTAGAAGTAACCTAATTGAGTGGGGCCAAGGGAAAGAAAAACCATGTCTTATATAAGGAAGAGGATGGTAGCATTATTCTTCATGTCTTAGTTTATTATTCTTGTCTTCCAAGACTTGTTGCTACTTTGATGCTTAGCAAAGTTGTAGTGTTGTTTAGCACTGGGTGTTCCTGGGTGGGAATCCCACCTATTTCCTTTGAGGAGCCTCATTGGGAGAGTTTTAATTCATAATTCCACATCAGGTTTTCAGGCCAAGCTTCAGCCATCTTCATCAGCACATCTTTTTCGGAGATTGTGAAGTGTTGCTCGGTGCAGCAGTGGAAGGGATTGGAATCCCGGTCTCTGAGATAGTTTCTCATTGGAGGAAGCTTTCCTTCACTTGAGAGATCTGTTTGGTGAGCTCCAGAGCATATTTCAGATCTGTGGTATCAGACCACACATTTCCCATACATTCCTAGTGTTGTTTCTTCCAGGGAATGTGTTATTTTGGAGGCAGTGTTCATTGCATGGTTTGGTGGCTCCGTTGTTGAGTTTCCTTGTGATTGAGAGGTTCATCCTTTCATGGGAGGAAGCCCTTGATTGATATAAATTATATCAGTCATCATTCAGCCTTCTATTCTCTTGTGCTTTAGTGTTGCAGTGATTATTCAGTCATTTTCTGAAGATCACATTTGTATGCAGAGTATTTGACAAGAAACCCTCGCTGGGTTCTCTTGTATTTTTTATAGGAGATTAGATATTTGTTCTTCAGCATTATTTATCAATATATGAGTATATCTATTGTTCTCCTATGATTTTATGTGTAAACCCTCTCTTAGACTACGCAGTCCCTTGAAGCAGCTGCTCCGGCATTTTGCAGTCTTGGGGTTTTAGCACTTTTTGGCAATCCTAGGTGTGGGAGATCTGTTTAGCCCACCCATTTTGCTTTGTTTCAGCTCTATTATTGGATTTAAGTTTCATATTTTCTAATATATGGGATCCAAGAGTCCATTTCACTTTTTTATTGCATTTGTTGCTGGAAATGTCTTTTTCATTGCATGATTCATGAGTTGTTCCTAATCGGGAATATTACACTAAAGTTGGAGATAAAACAATACTTGAACACAATAATGCAAGATGTATCAATTCATTCAATTATATCAGATTAGGAGCATATCATCAAAACTATGTCTCCATATGTTATTTGCAAGTGGCGAAAAGCAGTGATCTGGACCATAAAAATGATATTTCCAGTAAATAACACCGTATCAGTGAGAAATTGGATTTGGATCCCCTATTTCATGCAATATAAATCTCACATATATAATGGGATCTGAAACAAATCATTCTATCTTAGTTAAACAGATCTCCCGGTTCGTATATGGCTAGAAAACACTGAAAACCCGTGACTTAATCCATACAGAAAAATCTGAAGCAAGAACAGCGTTATTACAAGAGGGTTTCTGTAGAAAAATGTTGTAGAAAATATATCTGGAGTTTATTTAGCCAAATCACGGAGAAAAATAGAGATCTAGCCTCTTTTATACAGTGTGAGGATAACCCGGCAAGGGTTTCTTGGAAGCTCAAGTACAAGAAGGAATAGATCTGAATATTCAGCTATAAAATAATGCAGTCCCTTGAAAAATTACATGAAAATAGCTGAATAAATTACAATAGGGATTATAATCCCTTTTTCTATATTTCTGGGGGAAGGGTTGGCCCTTTCCCAAGGAAACTAGCCAAAAATCAAGGTATCAAACCTTGTTGCAGCTGCTCTCTGGAAAATGATGCAGTTCCTGCAAGGGATTGCGCTGTAAAAGTGAAAATATGCTTTGGACCAGTGCCAAGATGTGAAAATATGCCCGGGAGCCTCCCTTGCTGATCCTCCAATGGATAGACAAGCTCTCCACTGAAAAACAAGCCCAGAAATGGCTCAAAGAGATACTCCTTTGCTGCACCCTACAACACAACCCAACTCTAAACAGAAAATACGTTGTAGCTAAAGGAGGTAGCTTGGAAAAAATTTCAAAATGAGGAAATTTAGCCCAAATAACCTCTCCTTCCCTGAGGATGAGGTAGGGATTCCCGACCGGGAACACCCTTGTGCTAAACAACACTGCAACCCTGCTAAACAGCAAGAGGAAGCAAAGTCTCAATAGAAAAAAGCAAATAATAATACAAGCATGAATACAATGGTTGTCCTCCTCTCCATATATAGTAAGTTCTCCTCTCCATAATGGGTCCCATCCATATGTTCCACCTAGCTCATGCAAGTTGTCCTCCATTAAAACTACGTAGTCCATCATGGAGATACATTATATCTAGACAGTGCATGTAGACTTGGTAAAATATGACTAAATCAACATGATCCAATCCTATTCACACCTATAGGTGCTCAATCCAGCTGCTTATTCTTCCCCTTTTCACATGAGGAATTTTATTTTCCCTTCTAAAGAGGTTAATGGACTTCCCTGCCAATTTTATTCATCTACAAAAGATAATGCTAACTATAATGTACCTTTTAGCTTGAGGGTAAAATTTGGGAACATTACAGTCCTCCCCTCCAAAATGTTGCTTATCCTCAAGAAACTGTATAGAGAGAGAAAAATTCCTCCCCTTCTCCTCTTGTGGCATCCTCATCAATAGTCCCCACCACTACTCAAGATAATCTGCAAAAAATCTGCCCTCCAATGTTTCCTCCCAAAGATGCATGACCAAATGGCTCACATCATGAAAAGGTGGAAGGTGTAAGTGGAAACCTTTTTGCTGTCCCATGGCCTCCGCAAGGTAATAATGATGATCAACATGGGGAATATTATTCCCAATAAGTGACAACCTCACTCATGCTATTATCCAAATGAAATGAGCCATTCTAGGTAGCTCATC
This sequence comes from Pinus albicaulis, assembly GCA_034641835.2. Lineage (NCBI taxonomy): Eukaryota > Viridiplantae > Streptophyta > Pinopsida > Pinales > Pinaceae > Pinus > Pinus albicaulis. The sequence goes on from CM076576.1 coordinate 39,565,017, forward strand.
AAATAAATCCTCAACCCTGGTGTTATGCAATATGTTGGGGCTGAATGGAGAGTTTATAATTTTTCATCTCATTAGTTTCTCCCTCCATTTGTGGTAAGTATAGGGGGGTTGCTGATATTGGGCTGAAATGTCTTGGCCTCCAAAAATGGCCCAAGCTACCCCATCAAACAATGCAGCCAAAAAGTGCCTCTTATAAGAACTCAGGTTCTTCAAATGGCTTCTCCCACAAGAAGACAAGAGATGTGATGTGGAAATCATGGGTTGCCCACTGATCCTCCTGCAACATACATGTAAAGTAGGGAGGATCATTCTCCTATTGGGCATCTCCAACTCATAGCCCACTCTCCAAACAAAGCTTCTCATGAACATTAAAATTTCAGCAATACATGGAAGCAAAAACAATTGGAAAAAAGCTGTCATATGACAACCAGAAAGTGGATCAAAGTTCCACACATGGAACCTACACAGTGCATCACATGCCTGCCTCAAAAAAAATAACAAGTGCTTTACCAGCCACTTGTTTGCTGCCACAATCATTCTACAAGATAAAAACATGATAGTACAATGTGGTGTCAAAGGTGCACACCAAAAATCATGTGGCTTCCCCCACAAACCACCAACAAAATAGCCAATCATAATGCCACAAGTGGCTCTAAGTAAATCATCATATAATATGCAAGAAGGGATAATCCTCCTTGTTACAACATGTTGCTCATACAAAGAAAAGAGGTACAAAATATAAAGTGGAATTGTACATTCTCCGTTATGTACTTGAGACCTTGAGCTGAAATGGCTCAACTGGAAATTTTCCCTCACCTCCAAAGAGTAGGGAAGTGGCTGTGACCTCTCCTCTATCACCATCTGGGCTATGCATCTCTCCATATGCTGAAATATGTCATGTTGGATTCTCTCCCAAGTGAACTCCTCTGCCAAAGAAAGATATGCATCATAATGCATGGAAAGAAAGTCCTCATGTGCTGCATGAAGCAACTTCTCCTTGAGCTTAGAAGCTCCAGTCAAGAAGACTCTTCCATAAGAATAGATGACCATATCATCCACCATATACTTATCATCTATATCCTGGTCATCAAGAATCATACATGCACCTAGATCCTTGGAGTACACTACCAAGAGTTGAGATCTCCAATATGGATCAATCCTCCCAAGAGACAACGCTGGTGATCTGGCATGTGAAGCTCTCCTCATGCTATTCCCTGCTACTTTGACATCCCCCATGCCAAATTCTTCCTCCAAAATCTTCACCTCTCCAAACTCCAAGAGTGGTGAACCCAAAGACATGATGTCTCTCATCAACTCTAGATCTGGTGGCCTCCCAGGTGGAATGCCTCCATGTAGTGAGACATCAAGGTCTGAAGTGGACTGTATATATGAGTGGACTGATTTGTCCCTCTCTTCACTGCGCAATGCAGTCCCCTCCCTTTGTGTAGAAACCTCTTGAAATAGATAAGGGAGAATGCTCACCATCCCTTGATGTTGATCCTTCTCCTCTTCTTCCATATATGAGAATGCCTCATCCTCAATGAGAGACCCTTGATCTTGGTCATCTCTTGAAGGAGGAAATTCCATGTCTTCACAAATAGAAGAGGGCTCTTCAAGAAGTGGGGATCTTGCCCTTGGAAAAATATCATGCATGTTTTTATCCCCCTTAAAAATATGGAGTGGAGTTGGTTTAATAGGTCTCTCCAACTCATGCAAAGTGTTTGAGTTCTTGTTTTTAACAAATGATGGTTCACAATGTTTTACCTTAAATCTTCTCACCAATTCCTTAGTGAACCCAACATAATTTTTTACATTTCCATGACAAAATAAAGTAAAATTATCAAACCACCAATCATGGGCCATACCTTTGAGGTGCAGCACTGCTACTCTGATGGCCTCCTTCTTTGAAACTTGGTGTAGCTGAAAATAGGAATCTAGCTCTTCTACCCAAGCTTTGGCTATGCACTCTACTGATCCATCAAAGTGAGATAGGAAGATTCGATCTCTCTTGCTTCTTTTGTAGCTGCTAGATATTTCCTCCTTGAGTTTTCAAAACCCTTGGAAGTCCAAGTGCTCCTTGAACCTCCATGATTGAGATTCATACTCCCGAAGATAGTCACTCAAGGTCTCCTCCCTTGGTGCATATTCTTCCTCCATCCTTCTTGCAGTAAATGTGGGCAATAGAATACGTTGTGGATCTGCATGTGTGGATGAATGCTCACACCCATCATAAGAATAGCTAGGGATTTATTCAAACCCTATCATAAATCTTCTACACTCATCCCCTTTCATTTCCTTGAGATCTTCTTTGATATTCTTCATAGCTTGGAAAAGAAGCAGGGAGAACCTCTCTTCCTTCATTCCTCCAAATAATGGAGTCCTTCTTTTGTTTCTTCTGCACAAATTCTCTCTTCTATGAAAATTTTCTCCTCCTAATGGCATAATGTCTTGGATGCACAGGCTGAGCCAATATTATGCTCTGATACCACTGTAATATCCCAAAATAAGGGATTTCTACAACAATAAGAATATCTTAAGATATTCTAAATTTGGATATCCAGCAATACTTGAACACAATAATGCAAGATGTGTCAATTTATTCAATTATATCAGATTAGGAGCATATTAGCAAAACTATGTCTCCATATTTTATCTCCGAGTGGGGAAAAAAAGTGATCTGGACCATAAAAATGCTATTTCCAGGAAATAACGCTGTAAATGTGATAAATGGGACTTGGATCCCATATTTCATGCAATATACATCTCACATATAGAATGGGAGCTGAAACAAATCACTCTAGCTTAGTTTAACAGATCTCTCGGTTCTTATATGGCTGGAAAACACTGAAAACCCATGACTTAATCCATACAGAAAAATTTGAAGCAAGAATAGCATTATTACAAGAGTTTTTTTGTAGAAAAATGTTGTAGACAATAGATCTGGAGTTTATTTAGCCAAAGCACAAAAAAACAAAGATCTAGCCTCTTTTATACAATGTGAGGATAACCCGACAAGGGTTTCTTGGAAGCTCAAGTACAAGAAGGAATATATATAAATATTCAGCTGTAAAATAATGCAGTCCCTTGAAAAATTTCATGAACATAGCTGAATAAAGTACAATATGGATTAGAATCCCTTTTTCTAGCTTTCTGGGGGAAGGGTTGGCCCTTGCCCAAGGAAACTAGCCAAAAATCAAGGTATCAAACCTTGCTACATCTGCTCTCTGGAAAATGACAGAGTTCCTGCAAGGGAATACGCTATAAAAGTGCAGAGATGCTTTGGCCTAGTGCCAAGATGTGAAAATATGCCCGGGAGCCTCCCTTGTTGATCCTCCAATGGATAGACAATCTCTCCACTGAAAAACAAGCCCAAAAATGGCTCAAAGAGATCCTCCTTTGCTGCACCCTGCAACACAACCCAAATCTAAACAGAAAATGCACTTTAGTTGAAGGAGGTAGCTAGGAAAAAATGCCAGAATGAGGAAATGCAGCCCAAAGAACCTCTCCTTCCCTGAGGATGAGGTAGGGATTCCCGACTGGGAACACCCTTGTGCTAAACAACACTGCAACCCTACTAAACAGCAAGAGGAAGCAAAGTCTCAACAGACCAAAGCAAATAATAATCCAAGCATGAATACAATGGTTGTCCTCCTCTCCATATATAGAAAGTGCTCCTCTCCATAATGGGTCCCATCCATATGTGCCACCTAGCTCATGCAAGTTGTCCTCCATTAAAACTGCGCAGTCCATCATGGAGATACAATGTATCTAGACAGTGCATGTGGACTTGGTCAAATATGACTGAATCAACATGATCCATTCTTGTTCACACCTGTAGTTGCTCAATACAGCTGCTTATTCTTCCCATTTTCACATGAGGAATGTTATTTTCCCTTCTAAAGAGGTTAATGGGCCTCCCTACCCATTTTACTCATCTACCAAAAGATAATGCTAACTATAATGTTCCTTTTAGCTTGAGGCTAAAATTTGGGAACATTACACTATCTTCAACAGTCATTTCACTTAGTCACTATAAGTCACTTCATCAATGAAAACCTTGTCTTTTCAGAAGGTTTCTCCACAACTCTTCATGTCACCCAAACAAAATTCTTCAATGTCTCATTATGAGGGCTTCATCATGATCTCCAATAATCCTCAAGGTTTGCACCAAACAATTCTTCAAGTGCTTTATAAGTTTTCAAAAAAAGAGGTCTGCAATGGTTCTCCAAAGAATATCTCCAATAAGCTTCAACAATGCACTAGGGACTGACTCAACAAGGTGTCAACTCTTCAATGTCTACTGCAAAGGGGCTTCTACAATTATGCTCCAAAGATGACAATCAACTCCAAAAAGCATAGAAGGTATTCTTCATGTTTACTTCACATAATATTATATGAGGCTACATAATTTATGCTTCAACATTGTTGCACAAAGGCTTTCAAGGATGCCTTTGTCTCTAACTGCTTGAGGATGACAATGTGTATTTATTGAGTAGGAAAATTTACTTCAAATGAAGAAATACAAAAACATTTTATTACTGGCCTCAGATTAATATAGTAACCCACAGATATAAACTTCAAAGTCTAAACTTTATGCCATAGTTCTGAGGTGTAAATGCTACTAGGTATTATTCTAGATCACAATGAGACCGAGACTCCATAGATTGATTGTCCACAAGTCAAAATTATCTCAGTTCTGAGGTAAGGTTTTAGCTCCTATAGGCTTGCATATCCAAGCCTTTTATAGGTCTAAGACTTTGATTTTCCATAGATATATAACCCGAGCTTTCACAGGTCCTTCATATGTCTACAAATCTAAGCCTCTTACAAATTCGATCCTTTCAACAAATTCGAGACAGAAATATATACAATCTTGGGATCATAGGTTTGATCCGCAATTTTTCCACAGGTCTGAGTGTCTTACGAGTGACTCTTCAACGAGTTGACTTCATCAAGCTAACCTCAATCCAAGTTCCTCGATCCTAAGTTCACGTTGTTCAAAAACTTTTAAATGTTGTCTCGATCCTAGGTTTTGATATGCATTATCCTAAATTTTATTTTTATTGCTCCAATATGACTTTGAAGAGTGGAACCGTCACCAACAAAGGAGAAGCCGACATGATATTGAGGTAATCTGACCATTTTTTTGGTGGAGTTGATATGTAATCCATTCAACTTATTATCATTAGTGTCTAGTATGCAGCATCTAGTGTCCATCGTCTAATTAGCATGCAACGTCCAACTTAATGTGTTCATTTGTAATAACGTCCTTCAAGCATATTACATCTGACATAATATGTAATATATTTATTAAGAACGCAAGCATTTTCATTTGGTAATTTGAATATGAAATTTGCTTCCTTTTTTTTGCATATATCATTGAATATGTGTCATTATTCTTTAGGATTAGCATTAGGTCATCATTAGGGTTAATTTAGTTTTCTCATCAATTAGGGTTTCTAGAGTTTAGGGATTCTAAAGTTAGGGTTTTTTAAAAAGGGTTTTGCATGGTTAGGGAAAGGGTGTCATTTTTAATAATGCTATGGTTTTTATTTTGATGCCTAGGGTTTAGGGTTTACTTTATTAAAGCAGGGACCTCATAATTATAGGGATTTTACTTATGATCTTATGGTTTCATCAATCATACTTAGGGTATTTTAGAGCATATTGTAGGAAAGGGTTTCATCAACAAATTATTCAACCAATGATAGATAATAGATTCCAAGAAATTATGGTTTAGGACATTAATAAGTTTCTAGCCATCTTCAACAATTCCATATTGACATCAATGACAACTTTGATCAACATTGGTCTATCTCATGTTGTTTCATCAGGCAAACAGGTTCAACTTCCCATTGCAGAAAATGGATGATAAGGGTAAACCATTATCAATAATCCATTGGACTTCTCTAGTTAGAAATAACTCAGGAGTATTCATATACATATTTTGTGGATAAGTTCCTTCACAAATATTTGTGTTTTCTCTCCAACGATGCCATTCAAAGGATTTCACCAGAAATCAAGAAATGTTTGCACCTTGCAGAGCAGTCAAAGATTGGAGACTGGTAGTTGTACCAGGACTATAAAGAAATCAGGATTTATGGATCAGAGCTTTCTCCATAGAGACTAATAGTATTTGTGCCAGTTAGGATTTTTGCACTAGAATACACCTGACAGATGTTGAACATGGATTAGTTGCATTTTGTGTCTAATAAGAAGAAGGCACAATTAAAATTAAAGGTCCATATAGGTCCCTACATATGAAATACTAGAGCAACAACTAAAGAAGTGGAGGAAAATTTGAAACAAATGATATTTAAACCAATATTCACATGGTAATATGACCCTCTAGGAATAATTTTGAAGCTAAGAGTTGAACAAAATAGCACCCCATATGCACACACACCAAGGCTTGATATTGAGAAATATGATAACCATGAAGAATGGACTGAAAACACCTTGCAGTAATCTAAAAAGGAGCTTGTCAGCGAGAATTATTTGTAGAGTCCAGTTCCAAATGAAAAAGAAACAAAGAGGATTATAGAAAGCATGTCTCATATTGATTCAAAGTCACAGTATTTTTGAGTTTTTAAAAGAAGAAAGAAGATGAACCCTGTTGAACACCTAATCCTATATGGGTAGGTGTGGAAGGCCAAGAGTCACAAAGGAGTCCAAGTGACCTTGGAAGATGAATCCAAGAGTCACACCATTGTATTATAAATGTACATCTATGGTGAATAATATGAGTACCTCATGCCTATCTTTCTATGTGTGTGTTTAACATGGTATCATAGCACCGGGTTTAGAGGTCCCATTAAGCTTCTGAATAGCACTGTCCTGTGAATGTGAATACTTGGAATCTCTCTTGACATATAACTCTCCATACTGCCAGACATTTATACCATATCAGAGCCATGGAATTTCTTCTTTGGAGCTAGGCGAGTCCTTAGCAGATTCTGGGCTGATTTTCTTGCTCATAACTGGGCCAAGTTCCCTCAAATAAAACTGGTACGATTTCTTGCTAGTTTTCTCCTTCATTCTTGCTGAGCGTGACCATTATTGGAATTCTGGGATAGTGTTTTGAACCAATATAAATCCTGGGTGTGAGAGCTGGCAGAGTTTTCTGGTAAAGAAGAAACTTAGAGACTGATTCGAGTCGGGTAACAGTGTATTAGCGGTGGATTAGCATGTTTCCTCCCCTTGCAGCAGAAGCATGTAGAGCCATAATTTGTGGTGGATTGGCATTCTGCCTCCCCTTGCAACAGAAGAGTGTAGAGCCATAGTTTCTGGCATTCCGAGAAGCATACTCGGGACCTCTCACACCCAAAGTGTGAATCATACCACTCAAGAATATCTTGCGGAAGTTGTAAAGCCACATTGGTAAATTCACTCTTTTCCAGTCCATGCAAAGGCATTCCTCGCGGAGCTCCCCTCATCTTCCCTCCTCTTAGGGTGAACCTCAATGCATAAATGTCTGTGGTTTCCAAAGGCTGAGGACGGAACTCAAATCGTCTTCCTTCTTCATTCTAAGAGTTGCGGAATGTTAGGTCCCTATATTACTAGTATAGTCCCTTATTATTGTTAGTGTAACCCCCTTATTGTTATTATTGTACCCTTGTAACCTCCATTTTTTTATTATTGTGCCCTTAAATTATTATTGTTAGGTTGGCTAGGATTACATTGTGGCCCACTAGGATTACATTATGGCCCCATGGACTCCTATATATAGAAGGGAGGTTTTGTAAATTGTATCATCCAGGAATTGTTCATTTATGTAATGTATTGGAGGTTGCCCCCTCAAAGTGGCTTATTTATAAGGCATCAATATCTTTTTTCTTCTATTTTTGGAGCTGGTTACACAACATTTGGTATCAGAGCTTTGGATTCCAGGGTTTCGCTGCTCCAAACAGGTCATCGTGGAATTTCTCTATAACTGTTTTTCTACGAAGTTTCAGAAGCTAAATTTTTTAGGGTGTGAAGCTGACTTCCTGAGGAATATTTTCTAAAAATTTCAGAGCTTGGTTCGCAATATTTTCGGAGATATCATCTGTGGAAGTTAGGTATTTTTTCAAGCTCCTAAACAGGTCATCGTGGAATTTTCGCTATAAATATTTTTATACGAAGGTTCAGAATCTAAAATTCATATGGTGCGAAGCTAAAATCCTGAGGAAATTCTTAAAAACATTTCAGAGCTTGGTTCACAATATTTTTGGAGATATGATCTGTGGAAGGTATTGCTTTTTCAGGCTCCTGAATTTCATCTCAAAGAGTTGATCGTGGGAAAATTTCAATAACTCTCTCTCTGGGTAGTGGATTTGAGTGCCGTAAAAAGTGGTCGCAAGTACACAGAATTTAGTTTCTTGGCTATCAATTTTAGATACAAAGGACGAAACAATGACACGTGGCAAGTCCTACAAGTTTTCTCTATTGAACCAGTCCAAAATTAGGTCATTGTGGGAGATTGGACACAACTTTGTCTTGGGGAATCCAAATTAGATCAGACCTATGGCATTTGAAAGAAGCTTCAGAGGGATACTCCAGGGCTGAATTTTAGATATTGAAGATTTTCAATTACAGAGATAATTCAATTTCAATATCAAGCTCCTCAAAGCAAGTAAAAGGTGTGTATTTTTTTTCCGAATTGCATAAGTCTCGTTTGAAGAATCAAGTTGATTTGATTCCAAGGGAATATTGTAGAATAGGTATCAATATTGGATTCTAAAATGGCACCTAAAAAGAATTCAACACCCATTAAGCCTTCAGAAGGCTCTACCATGACTCATGAAGATGAAGAATTGCAACATGATCTATCAAAATTACAAGAGCAAGTGCAACAAATTTCACTCTCGCAAAGAGGAACAAAAAATGAAATGGAAGTTTTGAAGAAAGGCGTGGAAGTGAAGATGGATGGTTTGAAGAAAGGCATGGAAGCTAAGATGGATGGCGTGGAAGTGAAGATGGACGGTTTGAAGAAAGGAGTGGAAGCTAAGATGGATGGCGTGGAAGCTAAGATGGATGGCATGGAAGCTGGCATGGAAGCTAAGATGGATGATCTAAAATCAAACATCGAAGATTTGACAAAGTTGATACAAGAAATGTTTCCTAATGGTGAGAAGATAGTAGAATAACATCATGATGAGAACAAAATAAATGTTAATCGTGATTTCATAAACTCTAATGTTGGCGGGAAGAACCACCATATTCCAAAAATGGATATGAGGAAGTTTGATGGAAAGGATCCTGTAACATGGATACTACAGATAGAGAAATATTTTGATCTCCATAATGTTCAAAACACACAAAAGGTATGCATTGCAACTTTACATTTAGAACAAAATACATTTGTATGGTATCGATGGCTTTGCTCCCGTAAAAAAATTGTCACTTGGTCAATTTTTACGGAGGAAATGATAGCACAATATGAGGATACAAAGAGCAACACCTTCTTTAGCCAATTGATAAATCTCAAACAAAAGGGTTTAGTGGGGCAGCACATTGAGGACTTCCAAAAATTGAATATAAGGGTAACTGATATTCCAGAGGAACACATGATTGATCTCTTCATAGGCACTTTAAAGGATAAAATTCAACATGAAGTTCGCGTTCTGGAACCTGATTCATTGGAGAAGGCATTCAGGTTGGCAAGAAAAGTTGAATGTAAAATTATGGCGACAAGGAAGCCTACCACTCAATTCTATAAAGAAGGAAGGGTTGCTACGCCTAGATTTCCACAACCTACAAGGTTGACACCACAACAATTGGAAGAAAAAAGAGAAAAAGGGCTTTGCTACAGTTGTGATAGCAAATACACTAAAGGTCATAAGTGTGCTGAGAAGAAATTATTTTACATAGATTGTGAAGAGGAAGAAGAAAATGAACAAGAAGAGGATATACACCAGGAACCATCCCTAGAAGAGGAAGAAATGAATCCGACCATATCGTGTAATGCACTGGTAGGAATTACCACTCCTCAAACTCTCAAGATAAAAGGAAAAATCAAGAAGAGAAAGGTAATAGTGTTGATTGATTCAGGTAGCACCCATAATTTTATTCATTGTAAGGTAGCCAAGGAATTAAATTGTTTCCTATACCCAGCACCAGAATGTCAAGTAATGGTTGCAAATGGAGGAACTATAAATTGCTCGGGAAAATTCCATAATATCAAGCTAACCATGGGGGAATATGTATTGACTAGTCCAATGCTTTCCATTCCTATGGGAGGTGCTGATGTTGTACTAGGAGTACAATGGTTACAATCTTTGGGGACGATAGCTTTTAATTCTCAAGAACTTTTCTTGAAATTTTTTTCAGAAGGAAAGGAAGTCGAATTACGGGGTATTGAAGGGAAGCCAGGAAGGATAATAAGCTCTAATGTCGTGACAAAGCTTCTAAAGAAAGAACAACGAGGCGTAATTGCACAATTATGCTCACTAGAAGTTCCGACATCAAAATCATCTATTTCTGCAGATCTCCAACAAGTCTTGGACAATCATTCCAAGGTGTTTGAAACTCCCAAAGGACTCCCACCTATCCGTGATCATGATCATGCTATTCATTTGATTCCAGGAAGTGTTCCTCCAAACATCAGGCCTTATAGATATCCTTACTTCCAAAAGAGCGAAATTTAACGTATGATTGCAGAAATGTTAGAGGCAGGTATAATTCAACCTAGTCAAAGTTCTTTCTCTGCTCCTGTAGTTTTGGTACACAAGAAGGATGGATCATGGCGAATGTGTCCAGATTATAGGGAGCTCAATAAGCTCACCATTAAATACAAATTTCCCATTCCTGTGATTGATGAATTATTGGATGAATTACATGGAGCAATTTATTTTACCAAGTTGGATCTTCGTTCAGGATATCATCAAATTAGAATGAAGACTGAAGATATTCCAAAAGCAACATTTCAAACTCATGAGGGTCATTATGAATTTTTGGTCATGCCTTTTGGCCTTACCAATGCACCTTCTACATTTCAAGGGTTGATGAATTCCATTTTCAAACCCTTCCTTAGAAAATTTGTGCTAGCATTTTTTGATGATATACTAATCTACAGCAGGTCTTGGAAGGATCATGTTGAACATGTTGACAGGGTGCTCAAACTATTGCAGGAGAAACAATTATATGCAAAAACATCCAAATGTTTCTTTGGAGTACAAGAGGTGGAATATTTGGGTCATATTGTATCTCACGAGGGTGTTAAAGTAGACCCTAACAAAATTAAAGCCATTAAGGAATGGAAAGTCCCCACAACCATAAAGAAGTTGCGAGGATTTCTTGGGTTAACAGGGTATTATCGCAAGTTTGTTAAGAATTATGAGAGAATAGCAGCACCTCTAACAACATTATTGAAGAAAGATGCATTTTCATGGACTCTTGAAGCAACTAAGGCCTTTGAATGTCTTAAGGAGGCAATGTGCCATGCACCGGTCTTAGCTACGCCAGACTTCACAAAAACCTTTATTGTGGAATGTGATGCCTCAGGAAATGGAATTGGTGCAATTTTAATGCAGGAAGGAAGACCCATTGCTTTTGAAAGTCGTACAATCAAAGGAAAGTATTTACAGAAACCTATTTATGAGAAGGAAATGTTAGCAATACTACATGCACTAAAGAAATGGCGAACTTACCTAATGGGAAGACACTTCAAGGTAAAAAATGATCATGATAGTCTTAAACACTTTTTGGAACAAAGACTATCGTCAGAAGAACAGCAAAAATGGGTCACAAAGATGTTGGGTTATGACTTTGAAATAATCTAAAAAAAAGGAAAGCTGAATGTTGTTGCAGATGCACTCTCAAGAAAGAATGAAGAGGTGGAAGCATTGCTTTGTGCCATTTCTATTATCCAACCAGATTGGATAACTGAAGCAAGAGATGAATGGAAGAAGGACAAAGATGTATGGACACTCATTCAAAAGCTGCAGCAAGATCCTAGTACATCTGATACATTTAGTTGGAAAAATGATTCCTTATGGTACAAAGATCGCTTATATCTTTGTAAGAATTCCCAACTAAAACAAAAGATTCTTCTGGAATTGCACACTTCTCCTTTAGGAGGACACTCAGATTTTTAAAAACTTACCACAGGGTGAAGAAAGAATTTTTTTGGGATGGCCTTAAATCTGATATTCGAAAGTTTGTGGCGGAATGTTTGGTCTGCCAGCAGAATAAAGTGGAAACAATTAAGACCCCAGGACTTCTACAACCTTTATCCATTCCAAGTCAACGTTGGGAGGAGATTTCAATGGATTTTATCACAGGTTTACCTAAGTCCGAAGGAAAGAGTGTCATCATGGTGGTAGTTGATAGAATTAACAAGTATGCACACTTTTGTGCATTATCTCATCCATTTAAAGCAAGTACAATTGCTACTACATTTATGGACAGAATTCAAAAGCTACATGGAAGCCCAAGGGTTATTGTGAGCGACAGAGATCCCATTTTTACTGGAAATTTTTGGACGGAGTTATTTTCTCGTTTGGGTACTCAATTAGCTCATAGCTCATCTTATCATCCTCAATCTGATGGTCAAACTGAGATAGTAAATAAATGTTTGGAAGGATATCTTCGTTGTTTTGTATCCGATAAACAAACACAATAGGTCAAGTGGTTACCTCTTGCTGAATGGTGGTATAACACTTCCTTCCATACCGCAGCAAAAATGACCCCATTTATGGCACTTTATGGATATCATCCACCATCCATCACATCATATTTAAGAGAAAATTCGAAGGTTCAAGCAGTGGAAGATCACATCGAGCATCAAGAAGAAGTTCTCCAACTCTTAAAGGATAACCTGAATTTGGCACAAAATCGAATGAAACAACAGGCAGATCAACATCGCAGCGAGAGAAGTTTTGATGTAGGAGATTGGTATTTTTACGGCTACAACCATACAAACAAATGTCCCTCAAGCAAGCAAAGAAGGATAATAAATTATCACCAAAGTACTATGGTCCTTACAAGGTGTTGCAAAAGATTGGTACTATGGCATACAAATTGGAGCTTCCCGCTTCTTCGCGAGTACATCCAGTTTTCCATGTTTCGTGCTTAAAGAAGGTTATAGGTGAAAATCTTCCAGTTCAAACAATATTTCCAGAACTTGATGAGGAAGGAAAAATCGTATTGGAACCGGAAGCGTTCACGGAAACAAGAACTCAACAACTACGAAATCGATCAAATTCAGAATATCTCATCAAGTGGAAGAACTTACCCACTGAAGATTCTACATGGGAGGATGAGAATTTTATACAAAAGCACCCAGAGCTACTCAAGCGTTGAGGACAACACTTTTTTTGAAGGAGAGGGGCATGTTAGGTCCCTATATTACTAGTATAGTCCCTTATTATTGTTAATGTAACCCCCTTATTGTTATTATTGTACCCTTGTAACCCCCATTTTGTTATTATTGTGCCCTTAAATTATTATTGTTAGGTCGGCTAGGATTACATTGTGGCCCACTAGGATTACATTATGGCCCCATGGATTCCTATATATAGAAAGGAGGTTTTGTAAATTGTATCATCCAGGAATTGTTCATTTATGTAATGTATTGGAGGTTGCACCCTCGAAGTGGCTTATTTCTAAGGCGTTGATATCTTTTTTCTTCTATTTTTAGAGCTGGTTACACAACACGGAACTGCCACGTGGTTATCATATGTTCACTCCTTAACTCACAGAGATGGGATCATCATCTTAAATTTTATCAATTTATTGTTGTCATGAACGAATTCAGTTTTGAATTTTGTATATTTCTCATAGCTGGCAACAATGCCTACTGCAATGGAAGAGATATGTGTGAATATGTCGATTGTTTCAATATTTGTTTCTATTTGGTGAGTCTAATTCCCAGGCCCTCAAAATTCAATCGCAAAAGATTTTAGTGAATAATGATACGATGTTATTTTTAATTGATTCGAGTGCAGTGGTAGCCTTATCTCGACAAGTGAAAGTGATTCCAACAGCACCTACGCTTTATCTGCGTTGATTTCATAATGCTTGGCCTTCCTCTTCATTTGGAGTGCTCCTCCCACTCACCTGATGGCGTCGCCATCTTATCGGCTTCACTCCAGCAACGGTAGGGGATCCCTCTGTGGCTTGGCCATCTTGCGTGGAGCGAGAGGAGGCAGCCGAAGAGACGGTGGAAGGTGAGCCAACATGAGGGAGGTGGATCGTCATGGAGTTTGGAGGGGAGTGGTAAGCCCTCAGAAGACTGTGTTAGCTCATCATCTTGATAGTTATTCCAATTTTTTATCTCGATTTAATATGAGTATTTATCCTCCGAAGTCACTGGTCCAATACAAGTAGCTATAAGTTGAATTAAGGCTTAGATCTCCAATGAATGTTCCATTTATATGAGTATTGAGAGCATATTGTTTTCTGTCAAGAAAGTGCCAAGTTCATATAATATTTGTTCGTACCATATTTGAAGCATATATACATATGAGAATTCAAGTCTCATCCATAATATTACAAAGTGAGACTGTTACTCCTATTACTGATGATGGAACCACAAGAGTTAATGAATGATATTGGTGCACATTGTTCATAAGCATTATGGACTGTTTATATTCTTTAAAGTTGCAGTCATTTGGCATTGTGTGAGATATCTGCAAATGCATTGTTATTAAAAATGGATCGAATTGATGATGCATTAAACTTATTGAATACCTTAATGCATTCCACTATTGATGAGATGGTAGAAATCAGCAAAAGCACTCTCATGGACATTAAAATTTGTCTGCAAAATGCACATGAAAAGATCAAGTTTTTGTAGTTGGAGTCTCAGCTTCAGCAAGATGAACTTCAAAAAAGGTCATCATTCTAAACCTATTTCTGTTCAAAACATTGAGAAGGACTCCCATCAGCAGCAAGAATATAAATTTGCAGATGATTCACATTCAGTTCCTTGTACAAGAGTAGATTTACATGCAGATGCAACAATTTAGTCTGCACTTCCCAAGCCCATCATTAAACCTTGGGAATAGCTTGTCCACAACAAGCACAAAATAGGTCTTGGATATGACAAGGAGTTGTCCTTTCATATTTCGGACTACTCCAAGCCCATCAAATTTTAGAGTGTCAGATTTCTTTATGATAGTTCACCTACAGCTGTTCCAAATCCTACTCCTCTTCCACAGTAACAATAACAACAAAAAATTGTAAAATTCCAACACTGTGATCACGTTGGCCATATGAAAGATCACTGTTTCGATCTTCACCGATGCAAGCACTGTGGTCGACACACCCATTCTTCATACAAATGCTTCAGAAACAAGCCTCCTGCAAAAACAAAGATTCATCTTAGATGGATCGCTTCTTGGTAATGGGCATTAACAACTAAGAAGATGTTTAAGTCGCATGTCAGAACTTGTTCTAGAATATTGAACAATATTGCAGTTGAGTTTTCACCATCATCTCACCTTGCACCTGGCAGGGGGGAAATGGTGGTCATCTACAAGTTTCGACGCTGTTAGAGTCGGTATCTTCATCCCTCCGTCAGAGATCAAATTTCTCTTGTTGCATTTCATTTTAGGTGTCTCATTCAGTTCAGTCAGCTACATTCCATTAGGAGCATGGATCATCTGATGGTAGGGTCTTGTCACTCATATCCCTCATGTCATGTACCTGCTGGTCTGTGTCTGTTCATCAAAATCATTTATAGTCATTTACAGTCATGTTTGGTCTCTTGGTTAGCAAAGAGTCATTTTAGGGTTTTTAGTCTCATTAGTCTGGGGTTTCGTTAATTTAGTATTCAAAATGACTAATAATGTTAGCAGGCACATGAGGGAGGTTCGAAATAGGTTTTCATTGCAAAAAATTTCATCATCATAATGCTTGATAATGATTTTTCTTCAAAACTCTGTTTTGAAGAAAAATCGTCTATTTAATCTTTTGTAATAAATGCAATGTAATTTTCAAAGTTTTTTCAGTTGTAAAGTACTTCAGGCGCAACCCTGGTCACCTTTGCCAAATCTCCATGCCAACCACTCCCTGCAAAAGAGACAGAAGCTCATCATTAGTCCAAAAAATCAAAAGGAATCAAAACAGAGTTTATTTAAAAATGTCAAAGTTCAAACATTACAAAAGTGGGTTTTCAAGAAGAAAAAATTAAAATATTTGCCATAAAAGATATTTTCATTGTTTCAACAATCCATTTGCATGCCAAGAGATAGCAAGGAGCTAAGAAAAATTGTGGAGGAGCAAAGAAATCGTGGAGGAGCGAAGACTGTGTGTCATTTGCAAAGCGCGGCGCACTGGGCAACTGTCGCGGCGCATTGACTGAGCATGGCGCATAGGGCCGCTCATCTCCGTGTATTTTTGAACCATCACGACGCATAGAAGGGGCGCGACGCATTGGGTTTGCTGTGCAGCGCACTGGGCGGAAACACAAATTTTTTTTCCATCTCTCTCAATCATCAAAATGATTCGGTCTCCTTGCTCCAAGTAAGTTAAAGTGATCTTGTAATTTCCATTAACCCATGGTTGGTGTTGTTTGAGTTTGAATATGAGAGTTTGAATGCAAAAACTTAAACCCTATCATCTTATTGAGAATTACTTCCTTAGGTTTTGAAGTTGGTGTTATAAAAAATAATTTTGTGCCAAATTACTCAATTCCCCACCTTGTTTTTCCCATCTCCCATCACTGTTATCTCATCACTACACCATCATCTTACATCTCTAAAATTCATTCACTCCTAAGCCCCATTTCCCTATCCCAAGTCATTTCATCTTACTCTCATTCTCCCTTTCCCATCTCACTTGTAAAAAATTCCCAAACCCCAAGTTTCCCAAACAGTCAATTGGCTATCCCTACACTTCATTTATCACTTGATTAAACCCCATTATCCCCACTGCCCTATTTCCCCACAGTCCCTCCCATGCTACCATATATTTTGCAACTAAAAAAAAAGCACCAAATTCTAATTTTTCATCTCATACAAGCCAACATACACCTTGCATAGACATCATGGAGACAGACACTGATACATCATATGACAGAGATAGTGATTTTACCACTGAGCTACATGCACCTAGAAGGCGTCGTAAAGGTGGCAGACATGTGAGAGAAGAGCCCACCTCATTGACTCAATTGCAGGCTTTCCCACTTGCCATGGCATGTTTTCGAGAGTAGTCATGCTATCAGTATTTTGAAATGATTGCTAGGATCCATCATCATTAGGAGTTGGCTCGTTTGTTTGTATTGCATTTACATGATGGTAAGGTAACCCTTGTTGGTGTAAATTTCACTTTGACACTGGAAACCATCTCTCAAGCAACCAGAATACCGAATGTGGGTGAACGGTGGAACAAAAGACAACAGGTGGACAGAGTGCATTATGAACCATACATCAGGCCTAGCTTTGTGAGGCAACTCAGCAGGGTGTTCCCATTCCGGTTCCTAAAGGAATCCTATGCGCCTATGATGAAACTCATTATCAGATATTTCAGTTGTGAGGGTCTGTTTTCATGCCTCTGTGCCTACCACATCAGGTTATTTATGCATTTCACCAGGGTAAGGATGATGAACATTCCTTATTTCATGTGTCGGAATATCGAGAGAATGACCACTCTTGTGCAGAATAAAACTCCCGAGCAACAGTACAACAATATTTATCACTATGCACTCATCAAGATCGTGGTTGTACATCAGCTTGGATTGCAGGGTATTTCATGGGAGGATTTCATTTCCCATGATTTCTTCACAGCTCCTCAGGTTCGTCCAGAGGTTTTCCATGATGCAGATGAACCTTCACATCAGTATGGAGTTTAGGAGGCAGAGACTACTAGTGTGCCGACATATGTCACTTATCAGAGAGGCACTAGAGGATTATTTGCAGCAGCTTGGTGAGTACTATCTCCACCTGGGGTGGAAGGGGTCTCGTTGCCATCATCAACAACACAGGTACAGGTACAGGACAGAGGTAAGAGGCCCATGCAGGATGAGAGCCCTTCAAGAGGCCAGGATACTGATTTCATACTTATTGATGAGGATTTGAGCTCTCCAAGCTCAAAGTTGGGAGAGACTATTCAGGAGCAGAAGGCGGAGATTGACACATTGACCGTCAAATTAAAGAGAGCCAAATGGATTATAAACTACTTGGAGCAGTGAAACAAACAGTTGGAGGATCATCATACAATCATGGAGTTTCAAAACATCCGTGAGAACCAGCAAGCTGCCCAAAGAAGCCAAACTGAGATGACATCCATTGAGCGGGAGATTGAGGCTGATAGAGAGACTTGGCTTGAGAGGGTCAATATTAATCTTGAGAAATTGTTGGAGAAGGAAAAAAAGGAAAAGAACATTCTCAGTCACATGAAGAACCATTATTGGGCGCGAAATCATGTTTGCAAAGCGACGATCAAGATCCTGAAAGCAAGACTAGAAAGGGCACTAAAGCATTGTAAAAGGAATGATAGACTCCAAATTTTGGCCAAAGCTTATTTGGCCCAGCATAGTGCTTGATGGTGGACATTCAGCCCAAATTTCAAGAAATTTGGGAAAATTTTTGTCAATTTTGAATTTTTTGGCCTTAAAACAGATTTTCCTGCCCGATGCTTAGCGCCACTTGGCGCGCGCTTATAATTGGAAGCTATTTTTGAGGAAAAATTTGTATTTCTAGATTTATCATCAAAATTTATGCATGCCTAGCCATTACCTAAGGAGATTGACAAGTTTTGGGTTGCCTGAAGGGTCAAAAACACCCTAAAAATGGCCTTTCTGCCACTTTTTGGACACACATGAAGTAGTGTTGGGCGATTTGATTTTTGGAGGGGAAAATGGAAACCAAATTCAGAAATTCCACTTGGGTTGGAAATTAGACAGGTATAGCTTTCGAAAGAGATATCTTTCACTCAATTTGGACTTTGGTAAGGCCCTCAAAATCAGCCTCAAAGTGGCGCTACGCATAGAGATTTTAGGCGCGGCGCATTGGGAAATTTGTCCTATTTTTCACTCAGCAATTCAGATTTTCGCCTAGTTTTGGCCAGTTTGACTTTTTTATCCTCATATGTACAACTCTTGATGTAACTTGATGTAATTTCATGACTTTGATGTAATTTTGGCACATTTTTACCCATGCAAGTAGATTCATTCACCAAAAAGTGAATTTTAACTGAATGAATCAGTTTCATATCTTATAGAGGCAAGCTGTTCCACTGCCTATTTTCCAGTTCTTAGTTTAGATCTTGTTCAGCTCCTAGAATAGTGAGCTCGACCCATAGAGGCATGGGGATGAGTTAGGCTTTTCTATATCTTGTAGTTCTTCAGTCATTTTCAGGGTTGGACACTTGGGATTGCTTGGCACTTCATTGTACATTTCATCTCTGCAATTTTGGCAAAGGAATAGACCAGGGTTTGCAGCACTCTTTGGGATCCATGTGGCTCTATGTTTTGATGGTGTTTTTCTCTCAGTGATTGTAATTTTACTGATGTTTTATGTGTACCATTTCCCTTCCTATTTTCTTCCTAAATTAAACAAATGAGTGATAAAGGTGGAATTCATTAGATTGCTTTGATTTGCCTTGAGTTTTGTTTAATTTTCCATGTTTTCTGTAGAAATTTGAATAATAGATGAATTATTCACCGAGATTATCCTGATTACACACTATTTGAGCTTCATGCATAATACATAACCTCTTCTACAATTGACCATCAATATGTGGAAATAGAAGCAGTCACATGCGCACATTAAAACATAATCAAGCACACATATAACACAATATGTAATGGGGAAAGCTTACAGCTGAAAACCCCCAACTATCTATATATTATAATGATAGAGAACATGTAACAATACATATTACAAAATCCTCACAAGCTCTCAGCACTATCTCCAATTGTTACACACAAACTAGCTCAGATCTGAACAAGTCACAGGTTCAAATCTCCTCCACTGTTTGCCTGCCTCTAATGTGAAATCCAAGATGAATAATGATGAGATCCAAGTTTGAATCCCACTGGCTTGTACTGCGCAATCCTCATTGACAATCTCAATCAATGTGTGTGCAAAAATCATGCACAAGTATAGTCACAACTGATAGTAGACTCACCCTTTCACCCACCTCTAACACTAGTCTCCACTGAACTGTCCATGCATTGCAGTTAACTGATGTGTTCTTTAGTTGATTTATGAGTTAATAATTAGTGAATTAATTAATAATTAATTCACACCACTCATCACTAGTGTATTTATCATTTAGACTAAATACAACTAGTTCAACTAAGTTAAACCGAACACAACTCCACCAACTGTCTCATCAACTCCACCAAACTCTGCCACATGAGTTCTAACTGAAGTCAACCATGCAATAGCTCAACTAACCCCTAGGAATAGCGTAATTCCTTCTGTCAGCTGCATGTGCCACATCCAAGCATCAAACCGAAGTGCTCCAAGAGGATAAGATAATAGTCTAAATATTATTAAGGGTTAATAATATTTGACTGTTCTATTTTTAGCTTGGCAATCTAAAAATAGATTCCGCCCAATGTCTAAAAATAGAGGTCCATCTATTTTTACCAACATGACCAATCATCCATAAATAGCATCCTGCAACTCATAGACTATGATCCATATGTCTAAAAATAGACATAGTCTAAAAATAGACTTTGCGACAAAAATCACTTGTGTGGCCCCCACCTAGTTTTGGTGATCACTTTCCAACTAGGATCAGGAAAGATGTTTCAGGATGCCTCCTTCACTATTTATTGTTGCAATATTCAACACTCCCTCTCAACAAGAAAGGACTGTCTTTTCATACGACATGCAACTCCATGCATTCGCCCTACAACCTTCACAAGCGCCATGCAACTCCATGCATCTGCTCTGCAACTCCTCTGAAACTGAATAGGCTCCAAACAACTCAATCAATCTGATGCATATATCATCAAAGTCTTCGAATTTTGCTGGTACCAACTTCACATGTCATCAGGAAGCACTGCGCTGTTGAACTCTTGCACCCATGCACTCTTGCACTTGCTGTCAACTCTAATCCGAGCTCCAGGTTCCGACACTGTCACTTTGATCTGCCTGCATCAATCCAACTGATCATGCTACTGATGCGCTATGGGCACCTCGTAGACAAGTTCAATTCATGAGATCCACACCATCTCATGAATCCTGCCCAGAAATCTCCTCTTGGGATTATTCATGCATGTCGCCCCACCTCTCACCTGGTGGTATAGATGCATGCACTCCCTCTGCCCATCTGGCACGAAATTTCTCTGCATGAGTGGTAGCTTCCACTCCATGACCCTCATCTTGTGGCTGCTCCACATCTGGAGGTTCACTCTTACCTACATGCAAATCCTGCTCCCTCTCAAGCTTCAATTGCATGTCTTTCTTGCACTCCCCAACAGTAGGAAGCTCCGTAGACATCCCATCTACTTCAAGTCTGTAGAGATTATTTTCTCGAATCCAAAACTTCTTGACTTGTCCTGTTGCCTTGTGGCGAAGGAAAAATTTTCCTTCACTGAAGACAACTTCATACCCTTTATCCTCTAACATTTCAACTAAGATCAAATTCTTCTTTAAACCTGGAACATGCACTACATCTTGTAAAAGAATGAGTTTACCTGACTCCCTCTGAAAGGTTATGGTACCAATGTCGGTCGCATTGTATCGTCCATTTTCTCCCA
Source organism: Pinus albicaulis (assembly GCA_034641835.2). Classification (NCBI taxonomy): domain Eukaryota; kingdom Viridiplantae; phylum Streptophyta; class Pinopsida; order Pinales; family Pinaceae; genus Pinus; species Pinus albicaulis. The sequence goes on from CM076576.1 coordinate 39,586,657, forward strand.
ACTCAACATGCAACTGGAGATCTTTCTCCACCAAGTCACTGAAAAGATTCACATCTCCCGTCATGTGAAAGGAAGCGCCACTATCAAAATACCACCTCGATCCCAATGCACTAGACACCATGCATGCGATCAATGAGAAGTCCAGCTCAAATTGTGAGGCAAGAGCCTCACCAGCTGCAGCTCCAGCAGCCTGCTTGTTCTTCTTCTTCTGTGGACAATTTGTGGCGTAATGCCCATGCTCGTGACAGTGAAAACACTTCACTTTGGACATGTCACGCTCTTTACCATCCGCACCGGATTGAGAAGCATTCTTCTTGCCCTTCCCCTTCCTTGCTTTGGCATCCAAAGCGCAATCTTCTTCATCAGATGCCTTTGATGAAGATCCATCCCTGGTACTCCGCCTTATCTCCTCTTGCACAAGATCCAACCAAAGTCGCTCCCATCCTGGAAATTTCTCCCGACCATTGACAGAGTCCTCGTAGCTATGTGACCTCTTCGGAAGCCCAAGGAGAGCCAAGCTCACCAAGTCCTCATCATCCACACTAACTCCTACACTCCCAAGCTCATCCCTGCAGTGGACAAACTTTGTCAAGTATATCGGAATAGTGTCATTCTTCTCCATCTTTATTTTCCTGAGTTTATCCTTGAGCGCCAACTTCCTCTGGTCACTCTTGCTTTGGAATAAATCTGTCAAGGCTTTCCACATCAAGTATGGAGAAGCTTTACCATGCAGGCTGGATACAATGTGATCCTTCACGCCCTCCAACAAAATCCTTCGACATTTTGCTGTCTTCTTTTGCCAAGCCTCAACTTGAGCAGCATCAGTAGGCTTTGGGACTTCGGCATCTATGAACTCCTTCAGCCCATTGTCATCTAACACCGCCTCCATCCTGTCCTTCCATGCAATATAATTCGAGCTGCCTTCAAGGGCATACTCCAATCACAATCCGTTGAAAGACATCTCGACTTTCGACACCAAGAAAACATCAGTCAAGAAATTCGAATTCCACCACCAAAACTCAACCACTTCGATTCAAGGAAGACACTATTTTCAGCACAGAGACTTAACCGTAAAGAATACGAATGATTTTTTCACCTTTCAAAAAAGATGGATCCGCAGGCTACTCCGGCCCCTCGTACGACTCCGTTCAATGTAAACAGTGCCGACCACCGTAATATCCGATGATCAACTTCGTCCGATACCATGTAGAAATTTGAATAATAGATGAATTATTCACCGAGATTATCCTGATTACACACTATTTGAGCTTCATGCATAATACATAACCTCTTCTACAATTGATCATCAATTTGCAGAAATTAGAAGCAGTCGCATGCGCACATTAAAACATAATCAAGCACACATATAACACAATATGTAATGGGGAAAGCTTACAGCTGAAAAACCCCAACTATCTATATATTATAATGATAGAGAACATGTACACACATAAAGCAACTCCTCACAAGCTCTCAACACTATCTCCTATTGTTACACACTAACTAGCTCAGATATGAGCAAGTCACAAGTTCGAATCTCCTCCACCTGTTAGCCTACCTCTACTGCGCAATCCAAGATGAATAATGATGAGATCCAAGTTCGAATCCCACTGGATTGTACTGCGCAATCCTCATTGGCAATATCAATCAATGCGTGTGCAAATCTCATGCACAGATATAGTCACAACTGATAGTAGACTCACCCTTTCACCCACCTCCAACAATGGTATCCACTGAACTGTCCATGCACTGCAGTCAACTGATGTATTCTTTAGTTTATTTATGAGTTAATAATTAGTGAATTAATTAATAATTAATTCACACCACTTATCACTAGTGTATTTATCAGTTAAACTAAATACAACTAGTTCAACTAAGTTAAACCGAACACAACTCCATCAACTGTCTCATCAACTCCACCAAACTCTGCCACATGAGTTCTAACTGAAGTCAACCATGCAATAGCTCAACTAAACCCTAGGAATAGCGTAATTCCTTCTGTCAGCTGCATGTTCCACATCTAAGCATCAAACTGAAGTGCTCCAAGAGGATAAGACAATGTTTATAGTCCAAATATTATTAAGGGTTAATAATATTTGACTGTTCTATTTTTAGACTGGCAGTCTAAAAATAGATTCCGCCCAATGTCTAAAAATAGAGGTCCATCTATTTTTACCAACTTGACCAATCATCCATAAATAGCATTCTGCAACTCATAGACCATGATCCATATGTCTAAAAATATACATAGTCTAAAAATAGACTTTGCGACAAAAATCACTTGTGTGGCCCCCACCTAGTTTTGGTGATCACTTTCCAACTAGGATCAGGAAAGATGTTTCAGGATGCCTCCTTCACTGTTTCTTGTTGTAATCTTCAAAATTTTCATCTGTTTGAAGAGGATTCTTGAAAGCCTCTTTCCCTCTTCAGCTCCTCACCGGTCTGAACTATCCATTCATTCAATCCAAAGCATCAAAACAATTTCCTTCCTTGCCCCATTCAAAACTCTGCAAAAACTAGGCCTCATCCCCGAACCCAAAACTGCCTTTCCCTTAACAAAACCCACAAAATAAAAATCAAACTCCTTTACTTATATACCTAGCCTAAAATCAGCTTGTATTTCAAGTCATCTCAAGCCCTATTGATTATCTCTGCTGAGATTGACCCGGAGAGAGCCCTCTCCTGATCTGGTAGGGCTAGCTACCAGACTGAGCGTGGTTTGATGTTACCCTAAACTCTGCCTTCTTTCAACCTAAGGTATATTTAGGCAATAACAGATGCCACATCAAGTGAGCCTGAGCCACAATCTCTCATTCCATATTCAGAGTTGTAGCCAGAGACACAACAGTCTAAGTGAGCCTGAGCCACAACCTGTCGTTCCAGATTCATAGTTGTAGCCAGAGAAAAAGATGCCCATGAGCATGTATTTGGTTGATGGAAAGCCTTAAACCATCCATGTGAGGTTTATGTTCTTCCTCTTTCAGAATGTTTCCTCTAGCAGAAGACTTCAGCTTCTTGCCAGCTTTGGAAGAGTTCTAGGAATTGCATCAAGCATTCCAGAGTTGGTGGTCATCCTTAAACCATCACAGGTTGTAGAATTCCCTTCTTTTAGGTTGAAGGTCTCCCTCTTCAAATATGAGGGAGAATTCCTCTAACAGAAGCCCTTAGCTTCTTGCCATTTTTGGAAGAGTTCCGGGAACTGCAATAAGTGTTGTGTTCCAGTGTTGGTTGTCATCCTTAAACCACCTATTTATGCCAACATTTCAGAGAGCTGATTCAGCCTAAGTGCTACCATGCATATTTTGCAGATCTGTATTACAACTCTCTCCTTGGACTCACACATACCCCTTCAGATTAAGGGGGGGAATGTTGAACACCTAATCCTATATGGGTAGGTGTGGAAGGCGAAGAGTCATAAAGGAGTCCAAGTGACCTTGGAAGATTAATCCAAGAGTCACACCATTGTTTTATAAATGTACATCTATGGTGAATAATATGAGCATCTCATGCTTATCTTTCTATGTGTGTGTTTAGTTTCTTCATACACCATGTGTGTGTTTAACAAACCCTCAAGTTAAAATTATAATTGACATCCAAGATGATACACAAGACAATAATGCACAGGAATCATCATAGGAAAAGGAAACTCAAGATCAACAAACAATGATCTTGACATGTTCATTGAATCCCTTCACTAATACTAAAGACATAACACAGTCTCATGTGTCATCATCATCTTAGGTACCTACATAGCATCAAAGTATCTTTTCAAGATACAGAGAAATCAAATTGAAGAATGAAGCTCTCAAAGCTTCAACATACTTATAATTTTTGAAGCAAACGACCACAACACAACATAGATTACTGTTTCTTTTGATTCAAAGAAAGGGTAGTTTCAAATGGCCTTTTTGGAGCCCATAGTACCAACTCCCAAAAATGTTAAAGATTATAAGTCCTCAATATTTTCAAGACACAAAGAAGGTTCATGCAATCGATCAGATTGATTTGCACAAACAAGCAGTTGAAATGATCTATTCATCATTAACCAAATCAACCATGTCTGTCCCTTCTTCTAGTTGGAAGGGCTAGATCCTAGCTTTAAAATTATGTTTGTGGTTACCTTTTTAGTTTTCTTCCTCACCTAAGAAATTACAGAGTGATCACATTCTAGCGACCATACTCGGGAACGATCCAAAGATTTAAAATATCTCCCTAGTAAATATTTATTTCAAAGTCTTAAAACTATTTCCTGTGGGTGACAGTGAAATAGAAAGCTACTAGGTTGAAGTTTCCATCGGAGCTTGTATATATATCCACTTGTAAACATTTTATTTGAATACCTAGCTCCCAAAATTATTTACACTAGATCCCATCTATATCATGATCCTCCCAAAGTTGTAAGTAATCCTAATAAGTTGATTAGGAAAAAGAGCTTCACATTAATTCAAGGCGGTAATAATCCTTTTCCAAGAGTCAATTCACTCCCATAAAATCTTGTAATAGTTGAGGATATCTATTTTGATTAAAAAATTTAGAGGAGTCTTTTTAGAACTAAATTAGAAATCATTTTCCCCAAAACAATTGTAGATGAAGCTAAATTAAGACCATATATCTCTCTACATAAACTTGTGATTCCTCAATCTGATAAAGACACCTTACATCAGTTTGAAAAGCTTGAATATTTAGTAGCTAAACTAAATAAAACTGTTGAAGAATCATTCTAATCAGGAGATCATGTATTTTTCTCAAAATTGAATGTGCTCAAAACTGTACCGAATCTGAGCGACCAAGTAGATCTTGTCGTTGCGATTCTAAGGCCGTGAACGGTTTGAAAAACCAATGTCATATGAGGAAGATATCATGTTCTGTTCATTTTCCTAAACAATTGAAATTTTGTGACAAAAGTGACTGGGATGCCCAGTCAGCATGCAGGTACAGTCATCAAGGTTGGCATATTCTCAGAATATTCTATTTTCTTAAACCATTCATGTTTTTCCAAGTGGAAATTTTTGGGTTGTTTGATGGTTTGTATGAATTTTAGTGAGGGCCATTGAATGGGTGACACGTGGCCAACCTGGAGGCTGCCATGTGTCCCCTGGACTGTTGTGAAAAATTTTGGTGGAGTCCGGGGGCTTCGACCCTGTGACCTCCGATGCACCAGCACAGACCTCCACCATCTCCTCTATGCATTAGTTCTTACCCTATAAGGTTGCTAGAACTATTTAAGTTTTATAACATATGCAAATGGGGGGTGCCACCAGCACTCCCAACCCACTGGTGACCCCATGTACAATGGTCAGATGTTACAACTGCAACAACAATCGGTTAGATGGACGTAACTTCCGGCGGATGAAAAACTGCAACATTAAAACTGCAATTTACAATTATGTGCACATGGTTATTACTCTGGAAGTTATGTATTAAATTCCGACAGTTCGAAAACCCGCAGCATTAAATTCAAAGTTATCACATGTAATGGGTTAAAACCCATTTTCTCCGTGTGGTTGGTTGTAACACAAGTTTTTCTCCAGGGTTAAAGGGGTGAACTCCAATTCTGCTTAGCAGAGTTCCACTCAATGGTTAGAATAAACACGGGGATTGTGGGGTTTGGCATGTGGCTGCCCCCTCCCCTTAATCGCAACAATTCAATGCTACAGTTTGTCTCGGCGGGAAACTTGGAGCGCCACTAAAAATTCGGTAAAACACTATTTTTAACTGCGGTTAAGTGCAGTCTCCACATTTAGTGGAGGTTTTCTAGGGGATATTGGGAAAAAAGCTTATCTAGGGGAATTTTTGACCAATTTGTGTGAAACAATATTCTACCTAAATGAATTTGAGCATTCTAGAGCCACTAGCGCAGAGAAAACAGTCATTAGAGGCTTGTAAACATATGTATTTTCAATTTTTAGCATAATGAAAAATAGGGACATTCCAATGGGAGTTGCACCAGCAGATGTAGCCCAGGAGGGGTGAACTATTTCATCATGCATGTTGTGTAAAACTTATGTGTGATTTTATTTCTCTATTATACATTGTTGTATAGTGTATTTAGTCTTATTTTCATGCTTAAAACTCACAAATTCATCTATGTTTCATGGCTAAATTACTTATTCCTTAAGAAAACAAATGGAGACAAATTGTACATGTTTTAATTACTAAAAGGACACTTACCACAACAAACTAATATGCTCCTTTCAGATTAGGTTGGTATCAGAGCTAGAGTTTATTCTCTGGTGTTTTAGTGTGCAAATATTTAACTATTTTCAAGGGTTTACATGCTTACTAGGCTCAAGGTTAAGAGAGGAGAAGGAAAATTGGTGGAAGCAAGAGGTTCTCAAAGGGAGCCACAGCAAAGGAGGGAAATATTGCCACATTCTCCACCACCTAGTTCACCTCCAAAAGAAGCAAAAGTAGCATTGATCATGCCTCGAGGAGAAGGAGAAATACATGAAGAGGTGGATTCCAAAGAATAAGAAAGAGTGTTCAAGAAATTATTCCTTGACATGACTGAAATGGTGAGATTCATTTATCAAGAAAGGAATGAGAGACTAGAAGGAGAAGGATCCAAACTTCACAAGGAAGTTCAGGGATCATCAGGAGGTCACAATGTTGAAGATAAATCAAAGAAGGGAAATGGAGGAAGTGGAGACAATGGAAAGTCACCATCATCACCCTCATCTTCATCCTCTACATCCTCTACTTCATCTTAAGTACATCAGCCACACAAGTCAAAGAACACTGGTAAAAGTAATTTTCTAGAACTTGACGATAAGTTTGAATTGCCAATTTATAATGGTGAAGTCAATGCAAAAAAGCTTGATATTTGGATTAGTAAATTGGAGGTCCATTTGAGAATTTAGAACCTTCATGATGATGATACCAAAATCCAACTAGCTTCATTGAGAATGGAAGGTGCAACACTTGTTTGGTGGGAAGCCAAGACAAAGGAGGAGATAAAAAAAGCATGGTAATATTATCCTATCATGTTCTAATTACATTACTGCAATAAAAAAATAGTTTTATCCATTAGCTCATATGCAAAAGTCCATAATGAACTGGAAAAATTTTAGACAATTGAAAGCACAAAAAGTACAAGAATACACCCAAGAATTTAGGAGAAGAGCTCTCTTATTAAGAGTATATTTTCAGAGCCAAGATACTTTTCTCAAGTACATAGGAGGCTTACATAGCTACCTAAAACACATAATTCTCATGTTTAACCCTACAATTCTAGATGAAGTTTGTGTTCAGACCACACATCTAGAAGCTAGAGGGAAAAACGTTACTGATGAGGATAGGAAGAAACCTTTTAAGGGGAAAAACAAAGAAAAGACCTCAAAAGGTAAGGGAAAAAAGAATGCATCTGTCAAGAAAGAGGGAGAAAAGGTGGTCAACAAACATTGTTCAAGAGAAGCCCATGAAGAGAAAAATTGTTGGAAATTACATCCTGAAAAGAGACCCAACTATAACAATAACAAAGGGAAGCAGAAAACTGCAGCTACAACTCAACATGACTTAGGAGATAATTCAAGTGATGAATCAAAAATTATAGCCATGGGATTGAAGAACGTGAAGGGGAAATAAATTGAAAAAAAACCCAGTACTAGTACATCAAACTGTCACATACAAGCTCCAAATGAAGAAGAGAGATTTGAACTGTTTCATGTGAGGGTCATATCCAAACATACCAATATTGACACACTGTTTGACAGTGGGTCACAAGAAAAATTAATATCTGAAGACTTGGTCAAGAAACTTAATCTTGAGACCATTCCACATCCAAAACCATATCTACTTGGGTGGATTTGTAAGTGTTACTCATCAGTATTTTTCACTTGTTAGTGATGACTAGATCCATAGCTAAGTTTTCTAGAAGCTGATTTCCATATGTCAATTTGTCATCTAGAAAACCCTCATAAAACTTTTTTCGCCCTCCTACTTTTCAGTCCACCCATGTCAAAGTTAAAAATCATTATCACTATCCTATCTAGCTTCAGCCCTACTGGTCTGCCCATCAGCTCTAAAAGGAAAATCCAAGTCAGTTTCAAAAGCCTTCCCTAAGTTAGGAAGTGGCGCTTTAAGGCATTTTACCCTTGGCAACCATCAAAAGGCCAAAAACCTCCATCTATTACAGACCAATCATGACAGGCCTCCCACTCTGCAAATGAAATTGATAACAGCCCTAAGTCGCGCCACTTACACACCCCTAAGTCTCAGCACTGCATAGACCACAGTCTCAAGCTGATTATTAGGTGTTTTATAGTGTTTTATGGATTTTGCAAAGACAGGAAATATAACATCATCTCAGAAGAAATTGCTTGAATCTACATTTAGAAGAACAGCTGCTTCTCAATGAAAACATGAGCCTGAGATATATCTGCAAGACAGAGAGTACTCATCAAGACCTTGTAGCTTCCTTTC